>PVKA01020034.1:0-41076 GCA_004027165.1 Ctenomys sociabilis
GAAAAGGAAGAAAGAAAGGCCAAGAGAAGGAACATACAGAGGGCAGGGGAGTAATCTCCTCATCCTGCATTCAGAAGAGTCAGAGACTCGGGGAAGGCAAGAGTCAGATGAAAAGCCGGGTATGGTGGCGCAGGCCTGTAATCCCAGCACTTGGGAGGCTGAGGCAGGAGGATTGTTGTGAGTTCGAGACCAGCCTGAGCTACAAAGTGAGCTTAAGGCCAGCCTGAACTGCATAGTGAGACCCTGTCTCAAAAAGACAAAAAATAAAAATAAAAAAAAGAGTCAGATGAGGCCCAAGAGATCCCATCACCACTTCACAGAAAAGGACCCAGAGCCCAGTCCATGCTGCACAGAGAGGCAGGAAGAGGAGGCAGAGCCAGCAGGAAGCCAGGTCCTCTCCAGGCCCAGCCCACAGCCTAGGTCCTTCAGCCTTAGTTTAATGTTCTCTCCAATGGTGAGCACCCAGTCCCAGGGCAGGCTCCACAGGGGCTCTTCTGGTCACTCTTTACAGGCACGGTGGCTCCTGAACAAGGGAGAAAAAAGATCCTGACCTGAGATTCTAGTGGCACAACAAGTTAACTGTTTCTTTTAAGTTATTACCTACCAGCAAGCAGAGAGAGAATCCCCGCTCAGACCTCATCACACTGGCAAGACTCCTAGCTCCTGGGGGGCAGGGGAGGGGGGTGGCAAGCTCCAGTACAGAGGAAGTCAGAGAGTTGGTCAGCCCAGTGTCTCCACAGGGGACTATCACAGGGATCTGGGTGGATATGTGGCAAAGGAAGAATGAAGGAGTTGGTCCAGACAGGGTCCCACCTATGAGTCTGTTGGTTCCTCAAAGGATCACAAGCAACCAAATGATGAAAAATGGGCCCACAGGACAAAAGCCACAGAAGGGCATTTGGAAGAGCCAGGCAGGAACGTGGATGGATCTAGAGTGGTCCTGTTGTGTCCCCTCCTTACAGAAACCACAGGATGTACTGCTGCTTGGCTCTGAGTTCCACAGGGTCACAGCCATTTCTTCCCCTTCCTGCTGGCCCACTCATGGGAACTCCCACTGCTGTTGGGCTTGGGGTATACCGCACCAGCCCCTGAGCTTCCTGACCTCTGCTTCAGTAAATGTCCCCTTGCAGAGTCTTCACCAGTACCACCGGGGTAAGCTCTGCTTCCCCCCAGGTCCCTGTTGAAACAACAAGGGACCACACTTCAGCTGGAGAGACAGGCGCATACCCATCATGCCCAGCAGGCAGGAGAGCAGGCCAAAGGGCACAGCCTGGACAAGCAAGCATGAGCAGGGGGAGACAGCAAGCCAAACTCACAGAGTTGGTGACGCCCTTCCGCCTCTCCTCCAATACATGCAAGGTGTTAAGGGCTAGAAAATTCAAAAAGATAACAGCAAGCTTTTACAGAGAACAGGAGGGTCTGAATGCTACTGGGGTAAGGGTAGAGCATGGAGAAGTTAAGAGTGGAAAGAGCCCAGGTCATGGGTGACAAGCACATGAGTTCCAAGACTCCCCGGGGGTGGTACCAGGATAGTGACACTGTGAAAATGCCCAAGACAGAAGCAGACGCGGGCTCCACAATAAGACGGAACTGGTTTGGGTCACAAGGCCAGGATTCCCTAGGCCAGTGACCCATATCCACATCAACATCTGGGCTGCCCCCCCATTCTACAAGAGGAACCCTGCATGGACAGACTGAGGGCTACGCGCCCACACACCACCAAAAGGAACCCAGCACATAAGCTGCTATCTGAGCCTCTGTTCAAAAATTAACTTTGCAAACTAAAGGTCCCCAATTACAAGCCGGCACCTGAAGGATAGGAATGAGTCCTACCCATCACCAGCAGTCACAGAGATGCTGCATATGGGTCTTGTGTCACAAGTACTTTAACTCATTCTCCTAGGTCTTTCTGGCCTTAGAGGCAGGGGCCACAATAAGCCCTGTCTTCTTCCAAAAGAGCAGCTGAAGCCCAGGGAAGGGTCCTGCAGACTCATGGTGCTGGGAAGAGGCAGGACGAAGCCACCGTAGCACCGGTTACCCTGTATCAGTACGCAGCTCTACCCTGGCCCTGCCTGGGTGAACAATCACAGGGCAAATGGCCATGGGCGGAGCTGCAGCTGGGCCCCAGCCCCCACCAGCTGCAGTGGGCAGAGAGAAGGGCTGATGGAGGGGTGAGAGAAAGAAGGGGAAGGAGGGCTTGTGAGACAGAAACAAAGGCCACAGAAG
Source organism: Ctenomys sociabilis (assembly GCA_004027165.1). Classification (NCBI taxonomy): domain Eukaryota; kingdom Metazoa; phylum Chordata; class Mammalia; order Rodentia; family Ctenomyidae; genus Ctenomys; species Ctenomys sociabilis. The sequence goes on from PVKA01020034.1 coordinate 2,227, forward strand.
TCCCTGGAGCACATGTCACAACAGGGAATCCACCTGGCAGGACAAACTCCAGCACAATGTCCCCTTTCTACAATTCCCTGTAGCCTGTGGGCTTCCCCTCAAGAAGTATACATTAATAGAACAAAAATTATATGTATCATTTTGTATCCCAAAGAAATAATCACAGGTCTGTCCTCCTGATATCAGACCTGGATGTTCACCACAATCCTACTTATAACTGCAACAAATGAGAGGCAAGGCCAGCCCCCACCGGGAGAATCGAATCACCACAGCTCCAACTAGACTTATCAGCCATCAAGCGAGCCGGCAAATCATACATCTGATGGAAGGAGAAACACAGCAGCTAAGTGTGTGATGGGGGATAGGTTACAACCAGGCACGATTTGTCTACAATTCACCAGCACATATGCATGTCTGCACTCAGACAACACTTACGTGGTGTGACCCAGCAACCCCAGGCTGGGAGGAGAGACATGACTTGCCCTCACCCACAGGAGGCTCTGCACCTAGCAGGAAAACATGGTAAACCCTCTTCTGAAGGGTTAGAAATCAAGTGGACAGGAGCCTGATCCTACGACACCTCCACACCATCCCAAGAAGTGAAACAGGTTCCTAAGAGCCCAGCGGCAGGGTCTCCCCTAACGTGCTCAAGGCCGAGGCCAAGGCCTGGGCTCCTGCACCCAAGGGTATTTCATCTTCTCAGAATGAACTGGGTGGGGTCTTAACCCTCCAGCCCTGCTCCAGGATGACAGCAGGCAGCGAGGCTTCACGCCAGAAAATAACTACATGTCCTGAGCCGAGGAAGAGTGGGACACTAAGTCAGCAGACAGCAAGCGCATCAACCCCAGGCCCTGACTGCTCGGACACCGCGTATCACGCTCACTCAGCGCACAGTGTCCTGTCCTCTTCCAGCTCTCCCATGCCAGCCCCCTTCCAGAGGCCTTGACAAGGCCTTCTTACTTGCTTCTCTCCCCACCACACCAAGTCGTACTACTAGGCCCACAGCTCAGTCCCAGGGGCGTCCTTGCCCCAGTATTATGCCAGTTCCTCATGACTTTATCAAAACACTGTGAATAACTTATGACCACTTGGCAGGGCCTGTGGCAAAACAATGTTGCTGAGGCAGAGAGATAAGCAGCCAGCAAGGCCATTCCCCAACCAGGAAACCCATGGCTCTCCTAGCCAGCGTCTCCAGGGCCCTATTCACCTGAGATGGGAGAGACACTAAGCCAAGGCCAAATTCCTGCCCAACTAGTTCAAGGACATGCTTCCTAAGACCCAAGAGCAAGAAGGACATTGCAAAATGCTTACCGCCCACAACCTCACCTCAACCTGCCCCAGCCCTATCTCCTGGCCTCAGGCTACCCACTGCACTGGCAAGGAGAGTCTGACAGTTCACAAAGCTTTCTTATCTCCCCTCACCTCATCTCTCACAGTCTTTGTCACCACTTGACTGACGGGCTGGGACTAAGAATCAAGAGGTAGCCTTTTGGAGCAGAAAGGGCACTGGCTTTGCCATCACACACCCCTGAGTCTAACCCCAACTCTGCTGCTGGCTCCATGATCAACATGGGGCAGAACTTGCTCCCCTGGGGGAAGAGTCCTCTCACCTGGCACGGGGGGGTACTAACACTGGCACCCGAAGGCAAGCCAAAAACAGGAGCTGTCACTGTTGCTACAAGGCCCGTTCACAGAAACCCAAACCAAAGACACCAAACACATTTTGAGATTTCTCCCCTTCCCCCGCCCCACGGACTCCAGACTGCCTCCTTGCAGAGGAGACCCAGGAGCTCTAAGTGCTCCCTGGGCACCTGACGAAAGTCCCCACCCCATCCCTGCACCTAGTTCCCATGAGATCGCCAAGAGCCTCCCCAAGTAGCCCCTGAGCAGTGCTGAGCCCAAAACACTGGCAAGTTTCTGGGACACCAGTGCAGGCTGGCACCAGCATGCCAGGATCTCCTTCCTTATAGGGTATGCGCTCAAGCCAGTCCGTAAAATTCAAAAGGAGAAAAACTCAGATGGCGGCAATGCTGGGAAGGAGCACGGGGTCCCCGGAAGGGCTGTCTCTGGATGTCACTTACCCAGCCAGCCAGGGAAGTTCTCTAGCAAGAAGGTGGGCAAAGGGAAGAGCCAAATTGTAGCTCTAGATTAAAACCTAGAAAAACCAAGAAAGTGCTACCCAGGATTCCCTGTGACCTCCTGAGGCCAAGGCTGAGCAGCACACCAGGCTTCCAGCAGGGTGTGTATGTAGCAGAAATCTTTGCCCCATCAAGGCTGGGCCCAGAAAGAGGGACTAAGAAAATCAGGCTGTGCCCCAAGACGTCAAACCTGCTAATCCTAGAGGATGCTGGAGGCCAGTGGAATGGTACAAGGGGGAGCCCCCGGTTACCAAATAAGATGGGAGATGATGGTTTAGGCCCTCACTGGACTGCAGTGGGACACTCAACCTTGCCAGGCCTGCTGTGCAAACCAAGAAGATGTGAGAACCACAGGCATCACCAGCTCGCTTCTTCACAGGAACAAGTCCCAGAGGAGAGATTCTTTTATCCTGGCTCAACCTCCATTTATCACTAACTACACAACACCCTGTTTAGATCTGTCTTTTCCAGACTGCTGATAACAGCAATGATGGTGGTAGCACCAGTCACACCCCAAACAGCTGCTTCTGAGGACAAAACATGTCCCAGGCCCTGTGCCATCCCTCACCTGCATTTTCTCAATCTTGGGACTCTGTCATATTTCTATTTTGCAGATGAGGAAACTGAGGCTCAAAGGGGGCAAGCAGCAAGTGCAGTCCCAGGTGAGCCCCAAGGAGCCCGGCACAGCTCGCTCGCTACCACCCAACAGCTACTCCCCACTCTTGCTGGCTCCTCGAGAACAGAACCCTGAGTTCACCCAAGGTGACAATAAACCCACCAAACAACACTCCCTGCTGGCTGCCAGATGTGGCCCAAGTGTGACCCAAGCATGGAGGGCAGCAGCGTGACAAGGACCTCTATCGGAGACACTCAATGAGCACAGCCTTGGACCCCAACTCCCTTGGCCCGACTCCCTCAGCACCTTCTCACAGCCCAGAATACAGACAAGCTGGAGGCTGGCAGTAGCAAAGCAAGGAGATGCCCCGAACCCAAGAGGTCAGCGCGGAGGCTGGTGTCAGGGCACAAACAGAAAAGAGGTCCTCACAATTTTTGGAGCCCTCACACCAGCCCTGCTGCTTATATCCAGCACCTTTTATTCCAGAGAAATCCACATCATATTTTATTTATGCCAGTTATTTCCAGGCAGCTACCAGCAGCTGAACACAAATGCTGCCAACCGTTCAAGAGACGGATGGCTCCACAGTGGAGCTGCGGGTGTACTAGGTGCTGGCCTTCAGGAACCAGCCAGGCAGGAAGGAGGACTGGGCTGGGGTCACTACTGCAGCCCACCCTGAAGTGAGAAGAGGGCTGAAGATGTGCTCAGGCCACTGTTCTGCTGTCATCACCATCATTCTTCTTTATCACCCAGGTCAAAACGAAGATTTCCTCTTTGTGAAATCGACAAGGTTCAACATTCGGGAAGAAAGCGTCAGCCTCCTCCCTTCTTTTTATTTGCCCTCCTGAAGATTTTGCAGGCTTCCTCACCATGGTAACTAATCTCATTTCTGCACATGCACTGGCTGCCAGGAAGCTCAGAACTCTACCAAACTGTTCCCAGCAGCAGGGCTACTAGTTAACCTCTTCTGCTCCTCATCCACTTTTACGTTACTACAATTCCTATACAGGGAGAGGTAGAAAGTAAAGATGACATTAAAAAGCTAGAAATGGGCTGGGGAGATAGCTCAGTAGAATAAGCACTTGCCTGGCAAGTGCAAGGGCCTGAGTTCAATCCCCAGTTCCACCAAAAAAAAAAAAAAAGGTTAGGAATATCCCTTGACTATAAAACTAAAGAAAGAACTCATCCTTCCTTCTCTAGAACAGTCAAATGCCAAATTACTTAACAAGTTAGCACCTCCTAAGAATAAAGATAACGATCTTCCTTTCATGAATGTAGCTGAAGCTATGTATCTGCAGCTTCTGCATCCATTCATCCACCTTCAGATCAAAATATTTCCAAGAAAAAAATCTGCACCGAACATGTATAGGCTTCTTCTTGTCCTTATTTCCCACACAGCATGTATACTGCTTGAGGTGTTACAAGTATGCCAGAGATGATTTACAGCACATGAAAGGATGTGCATAAGTTCTGTACAAACACTACACTAGTCTATACAGAGGACTTGAGCATCTGTGGATGTGAGTACCCCAAAGGTTCCTGGAACCAGTCCCCAGGAATACGGCCCAGACTTCAGAAACAACGCGAGATGATGTATCAACATCCCTGCTGCTGGGAAAGGAATGCCAAGATCCCTCGAGCCAAGCCTCCGCACAGCCACTTCAGAGTGCAGATGACAGCTCTGCTGTGGCCCACAAGGGCTTCTGCGGTACCTACTCTGAGTCCCCATTCAAAGGCACCATCAAGTGAAATGTTCACACCCAATTTCAAAAGCCTTTGAGAAAGTGTTACAGAACCAAAGACAGAGAGGGAAAAAGACATAAGTTAGTACAGGCAGAGGGGCAAAAGGAGATGCTGTAACAATGGTTATTCCTGGAGAAAGAGATGATTGACTTCTGTAATCCATTATTTTCTGCTAATTGCCAAAGATTCTTGGTAAAATGTCATGATAAGACAGAACAGACACACCACAGTCCCAGAAAAAAATGAAATCTGGTTCACAGCCCTAAGGAGCCTGCAGGGGCGGAGAGATAGCTCAGTGGAAAAAGTGCTCGCCTGGCAAGCACAATGTTGTGAGTTTAATCCCCGGGTACCACAAAAAAAAAAGTAGAAATGTTCTAAGGAGCCTGCAGAGACAGTGAGGGAAAGTGCTCAAAGCATGCAACAGCACTGTGGAAGGTCACACGTGCCTGAGAGGCTGCGTGCACAGGGCATGTGAGGCACAACACCCGAGAGCTAGACGGGCTCATGGAGGGTTTAAGGACTAGGGATCACGAGCCTGGTTCCTGAGCATCCACCGGATGGGCCAGGAGGAGCCATGGGGCAGGCTGTAGGAACAGGGTCTGCAGAGAGCAGGCTCAGCTGTGGGCTGGCGGCTCTGCAGAGGTGCTCTGATGGTCTGGGGAGGGGACGGGGTTCAAGAGCAGGAATCAGGGTTTTGTGGATCCCATCAAGGACTGCATTCTGAGCCTGCACCCTGCCTGGCACTGCAGCCATGCAACGAAGAGGTGAGAGGCTAGGCTTCACTGAGAAACAACATTCTGAGAAACTAGACAGCAAGACTGAAGTCTAAAGAGGGAAAGCCACCCTGGGCACAGGGCTGCAAGGAAACACTGGCCTCGGAACACACAGAGCCACATGGAGTGCAGGGTAGGAGACAACCCTGCACAGTGCATGCTGCATGAACTTCACCAGGCACGTAAGAGCACCACAGGACCTCACAGACCAGGAACCTGAAGAAGCCGAACTGACAGAAGGAGAGAGGAAGAGGTGGTCAGCGGAGGCTGAGGCTATGCTGCTCAAAGGGCACAAAGTTTCAGACATTGAGGAGCAAATAATACATATTGTGTATTTCAAAGCAACTAAAGTACATTTCAAGTGCCTGACCACATAAAAGAGGTAAATACATCAGCTTGATTTAGTTGTTCTATGCAGTATACATATAATTCAAAACATCACAGATCCCAGACTACATATAATATATGTCAATTAGAAATCAATTTATTGCACTGGCCAAATAGCTCAGCAGATTAAAGCCTTTCAGGTGCAGGGGACAGGGGTTCCCTGGGTCTGCCTTGCCAGCCCCGCCCACGGGGTGAGCTGAGAGGGCAATTGAGACTGGGCATGGTGGTGTGCACCTGCAATCCCAATTCTTGGAAGGCTGTAAACAGGCAGATCACTATGAGTCCAATCTAGTAGCAAGACCCTGAACACCCTATAGGCCCTTCCCTAAAATACAAAAAAAAAAAAAAAGATTTATGAAAGAGATGGGCCCAGAGCTAGTGTCCTGGGCTCACATGTCAGTTCTGCCTTACTAAGTTTCCTTATCTGTAAAGTGAGAGTGAGGAGAAAAACACTGCCTACTGCACAGCACTGCTTGGACTGGCACAGCAAGTTAGTTCATGCATATAAGTGCTCGGAGAAGGTCCCAAAACAGTGAGGCTGTGTGTACATTTGCTTTGGTCACTGCCCATTCGTAAGGAGATATCAGTAGGTGCAGTCCCTGTGGAACCAATCCACCCACTGAGCATTCTAACCAGCTCTTCCTGCTGGCCCGGCACTCAATGCAGGTCTGCTGAGCACCATCCTTCCCCTGCCCCAAGGGCAGGAGTCACAGGGGAGGCCACTCCATCACCAGGTGGCCTCCACCCATCCCCTCATGGCACCGCTGCAGCCAAGAACAACGGCTAGTCCTCATTCAGAAACACAGGTGGACTGACAGAAGGGAAGACTGACTTCAGAATAACGAGGTAAGAGCACAGATACCCCTGAGGCCATACTGCCCCTGTGGACACAAATGAGCTACAGGAAGGACACCCAGGCCCCATTACACTAAGTTCTATGGCTCTGGTATGTCAAACAGGGTTTCCCATGGAAGCCTGAAAGATAATAAACAAGCTCTCTAGTGTCAGCTGCCTGGCTCCAGTTCCAGCTCCCCTTTTACTACCTGAGTGTCATTACTATTGGCAAACTACTCACCCTTTCTTTACTTTGGTTTCCCTATCCATAAATACAGGAGCGACAATGGCATTTATCCGACTGGACCATTATGAAGAATGTGTGAGTAAGCCACACGATTACTATTCCATAGGCTGCCCAAAGCCTGCACTTAATGAGGTCATCCCTTACTGCCGGCAGGCAGTGGGCTGGAGTGGTGGCCACACTGCCATCCTTTAGAAGGTCATCGGGTGCTGCCCGGGAGACTCCCTACGTTCCCTCACCCCCACTTCTAGCACAGAACCAAGCATGAGGGACACTACAATGAACACTGAGTGCGGGCTCGAAGGCACAGCAGGCAGGAGAACACAGAGGCACAAGCAGCCTGCACGCCACCCGCAAGGGCAGCGGCTCCCCCAGGGGACTCAGTGCATTAAACTCACCTTAGAAATCCATCACACTGCAGAGATATGTCCAGAGACACCAGTGGCACTGAGCAACAGCAAACCAGACACAGGTGGGACACAGGAAAAGGGAAAAACAGACGCAGTAACTTTTAGCGTAACTCTCACCAAGAGTTTAAATGACATTAACGAATGTAAATCTATGCCCCAAATGCAGACAGAAAAGCCCAACATGGGTATGTACCACATAACACACCCAATTTTATATAAAATATGAGAAAAGCTCAAAGAAAACACTCAAAAACTACTTTGATGTTCAACTCTGGAATTTTATTTTATTTTTTTTTATTTTTATTTTTATTTTTTTTTTGGAATTTTATTTTTATTTATTGATTTTTTTTTTTTTTCTTTTTTTTTCCAGAACCAAGGATTGAACTCAGGCCCTTGTGCTTGCCAGGCAAGCACTTATTCTTCTGAGCCATCTCCCTGGGCCCTGGGATTTCATTTTTAGACCCATCTTATTTCTCAGGTTTTCAACAATAAGCACACATTACTCACTGACAAAGACAGACCTCAGCCCCTGCCATATCATGTATGGATCAGTAGCTCGGGCCTTACTGCACTCACCAAAAGACACTGAGCACATATCAGGGCCCAAACCCATATTCCTCAGTGACCAGAAAGTTCCAGCCTCAGGGCACATGTCAACAGGCAGCTTCAACTAAGGGACAGGGGTCTGCTGGAAAGCAGGGGCCATATCATGAGCAAGATGGAGCAGGTCTAAAGGCACCAACTGAAATGAAAGTGGAGAGAGGCGCCAGCTCTTTACCCAACCAAAAGCTTCCAGGTACTTCTTAGTGCTCGCAACTGTGCCAAACAACCCACATCTCCATCCCTGTATTTGACTGGGACACCTGTGTGCCCAGGGGGGCATGAAGCACAGTGCAGACCTTCACCCCACACACTTGCTCCTTAGTGGCCCAGCTGTGCACATGCACCTGCATTGCCCTAAGAGGTACAGCCCAAGCCCGACCTGACCCTGCCTGCTAAGGAGCCCAGAATTCACACCAAGGCTTCTGAAGCCTGTAGCCCATACTTGGCCCAGATGCCAGGAGATACAGACTCAGTGCCTGGGCTGGGGCACTCTAGCCCACTGGCAGTGATGGTGATGTTGACGAATGGAGGACCATGTTTTGAGTAGCTATGCTTTGTACCACTCTACCCCAGAACAACCCCCTGACCAGCAGCTACTTTTTTTTTTAATGATGGACAGGCAATGTGCCCACATCATGACAAGGTCTGAGGGAGGCACATATCATGCATGAGGCACGAACACCCAATCATCACGCTCATGAACTGAAGAATCAAAACTATATTAAGGTGTTGGTTTTTTGGTTGTTTTTTTTTTTTTTTTTTTCAGAACCGAGGACTGAACTCAGGCCCTTACCATTACCAGGAAAGTATTTACTCCACTGAGCCATCTCCTGGCCCTTTTTTTTTTTTTTTGGAACTGAAGATTGAACTCAGGCCCTTGCATTTGCCAGGGAAGCACTTATTCTACTGAGCCATCTCCCTGGCCCCCCAGCAGCTACTTTTAAAGCAGAATCTCTGCTTCTGGTTCCTTCTGTTGCCCTTTTCTTCCTTTTCTGTCTCCCTGTGTTCCTTCTTCAATTCCTCTGCTTTGATTTTTACATAGGGAGTGCTGGCTTGGCACATCACGAGGAGATGATGGCTGGTAAGAGGTGGGGGGTCCTGAGGAGTCCCAGTCCCATCTCAGCTCAGGCAAGTGCAGAGATAGCTCCTATAGAGAACATTCCCTGGTGCCAAACACACAACAGCACCCCACTTCCTTGGCCACTGTCTCCCTTACCACCTGGGAAGCGCAGACTTTCTTTTTTAAGAATGTGTCCCTGCTGTGTCAGCAAGTTCCAGGCTGGGGAAGAGCCACCACCCTCAGGCCTCATGAAACCTAATCAGGGCGGAAACCACCCAAAGTGGCTAAGCACCCAGCAACATTTCCCAAGTGTTTCCCATGCTGTCTTCCAAAATGTGAGCCCTTTTTAAAGGCCATAACAAAACTGACTGATCTGAGCAGACGCTGATTTACATAACTCAGCCACCCTGTGAGTTATTATTTTTAAAACCTGACGTTAGTCACACTCATACATATATCCAACAACTCTATTTGTTAACTACATATTTTAAGTAAATGGAATGACAATAAAAGTCATTCTCCATGTTTAGAAAAAAAAAATCTGCACTTCAAAAATTTTTTAAAGGGCCAGACAAATAGCTCAGCACATTAAAGCTCCCACAAGCAGGCTCAAGGGCTGGGGGTTCAATCCTCAGGCCTGTTACCCCGCCCGCAGGGCATGCTGAGACTGGCAACTGAAATTGGGCATGGTGGCACACACCTATAATCCCAGCTCTTGGGAGGCTGTAAACAGGTGGATCACTATGAGTCTGATCTAGTAATGAGATCCTGAACACCCTGTAGACCCTTCCCCAAAATATAAAAACAAATAAAAAATTAAAAAACATAAAATCTATCTTAAAAAAATAATGATGGTGCACACCTATAATCCCAGCACTTGGGGGCTAAGGCAGGAGGATCACTGCAAATTCAAGACAAGCCTGGGCTACAAAGTCAACTTAAGGCCAGCCTGAGCTGCATAGCAAGACCCTGCCTCAAACAGACAAAAATAAAGTAATGAATTACAATTCACAGTAACTAGAAACTTAATATTGGTGCCCAGGTGGGGTGGCTGAGAAATGCCGGGCTCCCTCTGCTGAGACAACACACACTTCTAAGTAGCACTTCACCTGAAAAAGGTCTCCTACAGGATGGGAGATAAGTCCTTCGGGACCTAGCAGGGGTCTGGAGTCCTGTGTGCTAATGTCACTCCCACTTTAAAGATTTAGATCCCATAGAAGACAGACTAAGAGAAACTCAAGCCCAGCTGTGAGGCTCCCACCAGGAACAATCCACGTCCACTCCCAGCCTCAGTGCCCATGTAAGAACTGCTTCTGCACACCTGGAATCTGGCCTGGAGGTGCTGGGGTCTGCTCAGAGGTGAGTCCACCTCCAGGGGTCCTCGAAAGTCCCTGCTCATGGCAGACTGGCCAAACACTTGCCAGAGGGTCTTCCATTTCCAAAATACCAGTCTCTCCCCAGCAGCCAAAGCACTCACATTCCCAAGGCCCTTAAGGTGGGCTCCAGAGCACCAGACTGTCCACTTGGTCCAGCTGACTTGTGACCCGGTAACCTGGAAATGATCCAGACAGGGACTGAGCCAGCCACTGAGGGAATGGAGCAGGTGGCAGTGGGAACCTAGTGGGGCTTAATTTCTACATCTTCTAAAGCAAGACAAACTGAAAAAATACCACCTAAGTAACAAATATTTTAATGCTGAAGCACAGAACTCACTGGTGTTACCTTTAAAAGCACTATAGTCACATGACTGCACCAGCTCCCAATCAGGAAGCCAGCTGCTGCCACCCAGCACACCTGTCTGAACAAGCCAACTTCATCGCCATCTTTCCTGCCATGGGCTGTTCCTCCTCCTGCATCCCACACCCTGGGGTCCCAGCCAGACACAAGACAGAGTCCGGACTGATCCCACATGCTGTCACTCCACATTCACCCAGGCACCGTGCCCGCCACCTGTCCCTCACTGCCCTCATTACTGCAGTAGTTCAGCCAGGCTACATCACCCAGCTTCCCGATAGAAGAGGCTGCTCCCTGCCTTACAGTTCAGCGTGGCCCACTCAACACACCCGTGCCTCTCAACCGGACTTCCCCAGTCACTTCCAATCCGCAGCAGCTGGACTCAGCACTCACCAACCCACATGGCCCTCTAGTGGTCTGGCTTTCCACCCCTTCCAGCCTGGTCTCTTGGTAACTTCTTCAGGTCTGGACCACGCAACCACTCCATCTGCAACAAAGCTGCTTCCCTCGTCTCCACGTCTGTGCGCAGCAGGGCTGGGGTCTGCAGTACCATTCTGACACCAGCTGCCCACACACACTTACATTTCACTGATTCTCCACCAAGAGGTATCACCTGGGACCTAACACCTGCTTGTGCCAGCACCTCTCAAACCCCAACTCCATGCCCTCCTCAGAACACTGTCTGGGTTTTACCCAAGTCTCCATCTCCCAAACTACAATCCCCAAGACCCTCTACAATCTTCTTTTGAAAGAATATAACAGCATTGCTCTCCCTACAGGGCAACCATGTCAATGCCTGCCTCATAACCTGTATGCCCAGCTTGTCCTCACACAGCACAAATGAGCTGCCCTGCCTTCCTGCACTGGCCAGGACCTCCCCTCCAGCTCCAGGGCAGCCCTGGCACACAGGTCTTCTTGCAGCAGGCACTGCCTGCTTCTCTTTCTCAGTCCAACTACTCTTGGAGGCTTCATCATCTGCACTCAGGGGGGGGGGGTGCACGACCACGTTTGGGAGGAAGAACAGTATCACAAGCAAAAAGACAGCTCTACAGGGATGAAGACAGAAAGGCTGCTCCTGGGGCTGGGGAGATGCCTCAGTGGAATAAGCGCTTCCCTGGCAAGTGCAAGGCCCCGAGTTCAATCCCTGGTTCTGCCAAAAAAAAAAAAAAAAAAGGCTGTTCCTGCCTCTCCCTCCTGCAAACTGAGAAAACTTATTTATTTGCTGCCTGCCTGAGAAACAGCAGCTTCTTCTGGAACTGGGTTTTGTAATGTCTGAATTCTCAAGGAATTTGGAAGGAGGACCGTGAATTTATAATCAGTTACTGTACTTCACACTTACACTTACTCGTTTGCATTATAAAATAAAACCCTGAGCCCTCTCATACACAGAACCCTGTCATACCTGATCTTTTAAAATAACTGGATGCACAATGGCCAGGGTTCAATCCCCAGAGTGCCCTGCCGGCCTCACCCCCAGGCTGTGCAGAGTCGGTGGCTGAGACTGGGCATGGGTGGCACACTTGGGACGCTGAAAACAGGAGAATCCCTGAGTCCAACCTACATAGTAAGACCCTGCAGACCCTGTACTAAATACGTAAAAATCAATCAATCAATCAATCAATAGCTGGAGGAACTCGGAAGGCCCATAATATCGGGGCAGCAGCTAACAAACACATGTGCCCAAGGCTGGAGCAGGCAAGACAGCAGGCCCACTGCGCTTGCTGGTCTTCCTCCTCTCTGCTCAGGGCTGCTCTACAAAGGGGAAGCGGAGCCCTGGATAGGAAGGCTTCCTCCTGAGCTGGCCCTACAGGCCATAGTGGAGTGGAAATGTCCTAGGCCCAAGCCAGGATGTCTTCTCCAAGGAGGACTCTCTGGGTGATGGGGGCAGCACCTGCTGTGCTGGGCTCAGCACCCATAATGTTAGTGCCTGGCCAGCTGTCTCAGAAGCTGAAGGCACTGGGGAGTGGCTGAAGTCCTAGTGGCCTGGAGGCACGGACTATACCTCTCAGGCAGGCGTGGTGAATACAGGGGGCCCACTGCCACAGTGAGGCTTCTCCTTTGGGAGCCATCCTCCTGACTGACCGCACTGGGTCTGTCCCCTTGCCCTCAGCCATCTCGGCTGGTGGGAGCTGAGCATGGACTTCACAGAGCTGAAGGGGCCTGGGGGACCTGTGTGAGTCTCAGCCCCTGCAGCCTGCCCACAGCAGATTCCCACAGAAGGTGGGGTCACCTGGGTTTATGGCCCAGCTATGAGGGCTCACACCTCAATGGCTGAGTGAGGCCAATGTTAACACCTGAATGGTGGTGTCACATGGACTGTGGGTGCAGCGGCCTCACACTGAGGCACAGAGCACAGCGGGGACATGGGCATTCTCAGGACACAGGGTGAGGGACATCTTACCCCACAGTCCTTGCTCATCCCACCTTGTCCAGCAGCCCAGGCCCCAGCACCACACACACAGAGCGGGCTTCTCCTGCTCCTGAGCAGCCGGGTCAGGCTTACTGATGCCTCTCCCTCCAAAGTGGGTGCCACACATCACATCCCCACCGTCACTGGTGGCCCAACCGGCCAGGTGAAAGGAGGATCGCCTGCTTGCAGCAAGTCACTGCTGAGGAAACCCTAGCGGGCTTCTCTGGGTCTCAGGGATGCACAGCCTGGCCCAGCCCCAGGTGCCCAGAGAGTAAGGCCCACTGCATCCATTTCTGAAGTGGTACCTGGTTCCAAGAAGCAAATGGCCTTCAAAGCCACCCCCAGAAATAAATGCTTGAAGCAGTGCATCTATTTGCACATTTTTTAGTTAGTATCTAAAATTTCTCATCATAAGTTTAAATACATGCAGAGGATGTAATTTCCAACATACTATAAATATTAACATTTAAAATAAAACTGTTACTATTTCCCTTTTAAATGCATCCAGTGAAATCTAAATACCATAGTGATGTGAGATCCACCACCATTCATTCTGAAGTCACATAACCACACTCTTCTTTAATAGCTGGAAATCTAACAATGTTCCTTTTCTTCTTTGGATTCTAATTTCCAGTCCCCCCCCCCTTTTTTTTGGCAGAACCAGGGATTGAACTCAAGCCCTTGTGCTTGCCAGGGAAGCACTGAGCCATCTCCCCAGCCCTCCAATCCACTTTCTTCAGACATGCTTATACTATTGCAGTGCATTTCATGCCCTTTTTTCTTTTTTGGTATTTTAGGGAAGGGTCTACAGGGTATTCGGGGTCTCACTACTAGATCAGACTCATAGTGATCCACCTATTTACGGCCTCCCAAGAGCTGGGATTACGGGCACACACCCACTCTGCATGTCATGAAGAATCAAGCCTTTTATTGATTCTTCTATTATACTATTGGGACAAACATGTATAGATAGATTAGATAGATAGATAGATAGATAGATAGATAGATAGATAGATAGATAGATAGATAGATAGATGGATGGATGGATGGATGGATGGATGGATGGATGGATGGATGGATGGATGGATGGATGGACGGACAGACACACAGACAGACAGATTAGATAGATACAGATATAAAAATGTTCCGGTTTAAAATTTTTTCCTGGGGCAGGGGAAATGGCCCAGTAAACTAAATGCTTCCCTGGCAAGCACAATTGCCTGAGTTCAATCCCCAGTTCTGTCAAAAAGAAAGAAAGAAAGAAAGAAATTTTCCTATGACCTGAAGCTCTTTAAAGTCAAAATTCTCTTCTAAACTGACTTGGTAGAATAGTCACTACTTTAGTGCGTAGGTGAACAGTAGGACAGAAATGCCCAAAAGTGTATGCAATATCAGCCTAAAAAATTAAACTTTATTAGAAAGACAACTCTAAAGAATGGAACTTTCTTGAAAGTTATTTCATATATCTATACATGAATATTTACCTATTTCTAGAATAAGATAAGCATTATCAATTAATTCTATATTCATTTTGTCAGTTTATAGACAGGGGTTAAAACCACCTACTTTAAAAAAGAAAACACGATGGAATGGGAAAAGATTTGCCACAGCAAATTCTTTGGATTTCTTTGGAATTACAGTAATCTCTTTTCAAGGACTTCTCTTCCTCTTCCGCAGAGCTGGGATCGCCTGTGCACACCAGGCAAGTGCTACACTACCGAGCTACACTCCAGCCCTCAAAAATCACTTTTAATGTGATATCAATTGACATCCTGAGCAGGTCATCTTTGTTTAGTTTTCAAGCACAGAAGAGGAAACTCAGGATTACTAAGACCAGAGACCTTCCCTAGCACCTGAAGCCTTGTGGCCTACGTTCCCCCACAGGGGCTCGGGCCTCCTGTGGTTAGCGACAGTACGGTTCTGCAGGTCACCAGCCTCCATGCACCAGGCCTGGGCCCGGGCCATTACCTGAATTAACTCAGTCTTCACAATGATCCTGGGAGAACGGCCACTGTGATTATGCCAGTTCTATAAGTGGGCAGACTGACATGCAAACTGCTTAGGCATTAGCTGGTACAACATCACACAGCCAGGGACCTTTCTCACCACTGTGCACTCTGTCCATACAGAGGAATAACATGAAAGGGACAGCTGGGGAGACAGGGAGGGAGAGCTTACAAGTTCCTGCATCCACCTGGAAAGGGGACACACAAATGATCCTCCTCAACAGTCCCCATAAATGTTAACACTGGGACTGCTGCCACTGCACAGAAAAAGGACTCCATGGCCTGGACAAACACCACAGGATCTTACCCAGCTTCCCCAGCCTGGGAGCCCAAGCGCAGGCCACAACATCCTTTCAGATAGTAGCTGAAGGCTAGCAATCCTAGGCAGGGAAGCATACAGCAGAGAGTAGCCTGCCTCTGTGCATTGGAAAACCACACAGTGGGCAGGCAGGCGGGCAGGCTGAACAACCTCCACTCAAATCTCAACTCTAGGGCCAAAGAGATGGCTCAGTGGAATAAGGACTTCCCTGGCCAACATAAGGGCCTGAGTTCAATCCCCAGTTCTGTCAAAAAATTTAAAAAAAAATCTCAACTGTACCACTGTCCAACCAGGCTGGTCCTACTATCCTGAGCCTCTTCCTCATCTTCAGGAGGGACCCTCCTCCCCCAACAGTCCTGGGAGAAGAGGTGCAGTCAGCTCACCCTTAACAGTACCCTCATTTACATCTTAACCCAGGACTCACCAACTACCCACCTGCAGCTTCCGGGGAGCCACAGCCTGGGATTTGACACACAAGTTTGGTTGATTTTGGAAAAGCAGTCAGCCGAGTGGTTTGGTTTCCAATTTCCACAAAGAGCTTTTCTCCATGTCTTAAATGTAAAAGTGCTCCAAAGACAGTCAGGAAGAGGTGTGTAGAGAGGCAGTGTGGTGGACTGTATTTTTAGGCACTGGGGTGGAAGCATCACCTGGCACCAACCTGGTCCCCAGCCGCCACTTGTACCTCCAAGTCATCAAAATGAACAGCAGACATATCTCAAAAGACTTGAGTCCTGCTCGGCATGCTCTAAATCAAGAGCTCCTATCCCCTACACTCCACCCAACTGAGTGCACGAAAGGCCTGGTCCCCATCTCTGAGAAGCTGAGTGAACCACAACTGAGTGCACGAAAGGCCTTGCCCCCAACTCTCTGAGAAGCTGAGTGAACCAAACTGTGGAGCCCCTGGCTGCCTCCAGCAACCTCAGGGTGGGGGCAGGGTGACAGCCTACTCTGTTGCAGCTTGGGATCAGCTGAGGGAAGGATGTCATCTCTTTCCCAGTTTTGCAGGGTGTTGGCTGTGCTCACAGGAACTCACTTCCTGGGACACAAATCCCAGGAGCAATCCCTGGAGACCCTCCCTAGTGGCTGCAGCCAACTACAGGGAAGCTGGGATCTTCCTACACACACACAGCACCCACTCCCAGCTGAGGGCGTGCTGATGGGTAAAAGGCTTCCCCAAAGAATGGGGATTTCCAAGGCAACTATCAAAGTGGGCTGAAGCCTCAGCATCCCGCACTGGAAATGGCCTGAGACTACCAACCCTGCAATGACCCTGCAACCCTGGGCCCTTGGCAGCCCTGATCCTCATTCAGTCTCAGAATCCCCCCAACAGCCATGACCCACCTGCCCAGGGATGCCCTACAAGCACCCTTCTTAGCCATGCCTCAACCCCACTGTCACCAGGGGATGGACGGAGAAATCACAGACCACAGAAAAGGTCAGTGCAGGTCATGCAACTGCAGAGCCAAAATGAGCAGGGACAAAAAACAGGTGATAAGAGGCTTCCAGAAATGTTCCCGCCCCAAAAGAAACCTCAGCCCCCAATGACAAGTTCAACCCTCATACCACCAGTGGAGGCTATGCAGCAGAGTCCAACAATGCCTCCCAGACCACTGGACAGAGGTATAGCCCCGCCACACTCTGGTCCCAGGTGCAAAGGAGGCTCAGAGCACCACACCAGGCTTTCAGGAAACCACTAGGCAGGGGCGTCCATTCTGAAGGGGACAGTGGAGGCGACAGCCCAGGGGACTCACTACAGGCCCACGAGGTGCCATGCCGGTGTTGGTGGACATGTCACAGCCTGCCCCGGATGTATACCCTTCATGTACACACCTCTCAGTGTATTTCTGTGTTTACATGGAGAAAATAATTCCCACCTTTCACCAGTCAGAACTACAGAGGCAAAATGCTGGCAGAAGGCTCCCAGGCCCCCACTCCTGGGCTCCTGTCTGAGGGACCAAAGCTCCAGGCTCTCCTGAGGTGGATGCTCATCTGGGTAGCTAATTCAAGGCCAGGGACTTGCCTCACACCCTGGGAGAGTTCTTTACCCATCCATCTATCCAGCCAGCCAGCCATCTATCTATCCATCTATCCCCTCCTTCCTTCCTCCATCTATCCTTGCCCCTTATCCATGCATCCTCCTTCATTCATTCTTCTATCTCCCTCCCTCCCTCCATCCAACCTTCCCTTTCCCTCCATTCATCATTATCTCTCCATCCATCCATCCTTCTATATTCCTCCATCCACTCATCCTTCCTTTACTATCATGTGTCATTTCTTCTCCCCCCCTCCATCCACCCATTTTCCTTCTTACCATGCACCCAGCCCTCCTTCTTTCCTTCCTCCTCCTCACCCTTTGTTCTTTTATCCACCTTCCATTCCTTCTCCGTCGAATGAGCCCAACCCAAGTACAGCCAGGGGACACAATGATAGGAAAACTTTTTTGAGTATCTACTGGTTCTTCACCCTTGCTACCCAAGCCCACACACTACCATGCCCCTCCACTCCCAAACTAATCCCCTCCAACCTTCTTCTCTAACAAAACTACCATAAATTCACCACATCCAAGCACCAGCAGCCTAAGTCTGTGCCCAACCTGGAACAGAAACTGCATCAGCTCCTCAGTGGAAGTCACAAAGATGCTCAACAAGATGGGAAACAGGCACTGGGGGTCCCTCTACTTGGAAAATAGTTGAAACATAGTCTGTACTCACCTGCACAACCTCTATGCCTCGTTTCCTGTAGAGAAAAACAAAGAAAACAAGCATTACTCCAACAGGCAGGATGCATACTTTCCAAAATGTTCATTAGGGCTAAAACAGAACAGAGCCAGGAAGCTGTGGGGCAACTAGCACTTGCGTTCTCACACAGTCCCCACAGTGGCCTTGTCTTCAAGAACCAAGTTTCCAAACTCCCAGGCCCCACCACAAACACCCATAGCTTAAAAGAGGGCTGGCTCCCAAAGGACAGGCTTTAGAACTGCAACAGGAGCAACTGCCTCCCTGGGACCCAGTCTTGGCGGGCCCCAGATTCCCGATACTCTCCCCACATCAGATGCATCAGCAAAGGCTGCATCTGTGCTCAGCCACTGCCCGTGGCTCCCAATGTCCACCTTAGATACACAGCATGGCCTGGCCCATTTACTCTCAGCTGTAGGAAGCCACAGCTTGTGCCCCTCCTGCACCAGCTGGTTCTCCATCCTGGCCACCTTTGGTCTCCACTGACTCTGGTTCACCCATAGCCTGAGACTGGTCTGACCCCCGAATCCTCCACCCATCTCCTCCCCTGGGGCTTGGGTCTGGGTGTGGATCAGTCCAGGGCCAGGCTTCATCTCCCTGCCTGCATTTCCTACCACAAGCTTCAGCTGGGCCCATCTTGAGTGCACCAACACTCACGGATGTCTCACTCATATCCCAGCCCTTAGGACAAAGCTCTGGCAGGCTCTCCCAGGAAGCATTCCCTGGCCCATAGCACCCTTCTCACCCACCCGCATAACACTCCCGGAACACTCTGCTCCTGGCTCCCACTCCCTTTGCTCCTCACCACCCAGAAAGCATGCTGGGTGAGGACTGAGACAGAGTAGTACATATATGCACACCAGTGTGTGTGTGCATGCATGCATGTGTGCTTGCCTACCTGCCTACAGTACTGGGGTTTGAACCCAGAGCCTTCACACAATTATATTCCCAGTCTTTTCTGTTTTTTTAATTCTGAGATAGGATCTCACTAAGTCACTAAATTACCCAGGCTGTGTTCAAATTTGAGATCCTACTACCTCAGCCTCTTAGAAATGGGATCATAGACACATCCATGCATGGCTATGCTGTGCATGTTTTGTTGAGAAGAAAGACCTCTGGCAAATGTTCAGAGAAGGGTGGGACCAGCTCCCTGGAGCAGGCCCTATGCCAAACTCAGAACTGTGTGCCCACCCAGCACACAGACACAGCCAGTGCTGGTCACTGTAGGTCCACAAGCAGAAAGATCTGGCCTGGTCTGGCTTAGCAAGCTCAGGGTACAGCAAATGTGCCAGGCAATCTGGGACCCTGAGGGGCTTGTAGACTCTGGTAGGAGACAGACACAAGGGAAACCTCTAGGCAGCCTGAGCAGGTACCACACATTACCCTTCAGGCTCAGCTGCTGCCTGCCACTTCCTATCTCTGAGCACTCAGTATAACTACACAAAGGACTCACCACATTAGACAAGAGAACTGAGGCCCCAAGAGCTGAGCAGGTCTCCGTTGGAACTCCAGACATCTCAACAGACCCTGAGCCCCAAGTGTGAGAACTCTGTGAGAACCACTATGGTCCAGGCTTTCAAAGGAATCATGTGTGAGCCAGGGAGATAGCTCAGTGGCTTCAGTGCCTGTCTAGTAAGCACGAGATCCTGAGATTGATCCCCAGCACCAAAAAAAGAAAACAAATGTCATTCTGCTCCCCTCAGTCCCTGAAGGAATGGTGGCCAAAATCCATCCAGACCCATGATTTCATGAGGGACAGGCTAGATACACAGTGGCACCAGTGCCTACGAGAGGACAGCTTCATCAAGAACAGCCACCCTTTCTGAGACCCTAGATACCTCAGAAGCTCATCCCATTCCCAGGTCACCCTAGTCCCACAGGAGAAAGGAGAAAAGTGAAGTGAACGTCAGTGACAATAACAGGACCAACCCCAGGTCACCCAGCAAGTGCCTCTGATTCCCTGCCCTAGTTCCAAGGTGAAAATCTTAACCCCAAACAAGAATGTGGCCCACAGGATGGGAGAGTCAGGTGTTGTGAGGGCATGACCCATGCCTCCAGGGGAGGGAATCTCCCCAGGGCTCCCCAAAATCTTAGTTTCCCCCTGGGTAGCCCTGCCCACATCCAGGTTATCTCAGCACATGGCTCTCACCCCTCATCTCTCAACTAGTG
The DNA here is from genome assembly GCA_004027165.1 of Ctenomys sociabilis. Taxonomy (NCBI): domain Eukaryota; kingdom Metazoa; phylum Chordata; class Mammalia; order Rodentia; family Ctenomyidae; genus Ctenomys; species Ctenomys sociabilis. The sequence goes on from PVKA01020034.1 coordinate 22,408, forward strand.
ACTTCCAATCAGTCCACATTTACATTATCCAGTCCTTTAAAAGAAAAAAAAGCAACCAGAACAGGCCTCTACCTAACTTCAAACGGAACACATAAATTAAGAAGTCAAGGGCTGGGGAAATAGCTCAGTGGAGTAAGCACTTGCCTGGCAAGCACAAGGTCCTGAGTTCAATCCCTGATACCACCACCACCAAAAAAAAAAAAAAAAAAAAAAGTAAGTAACAACCTAAAAAGTCATCTAGAGAATAAGTTGGCTCAAATCTTGGGGGACTGAGCTCCCAGGTGCTCTGCAGCTCTTCTAGGTCGGGGCTGAGGACACAAGGTAACTACAACTGTGGCAGTAAAGGGGGCACCTGGCTCTCCTGTGCATCCCCATCAGGCCACAGATACCCAATACCCTCGCTGCCCTCCAACACCTGACAGCCCCATGATGGTGAGGCACTGCTGACACCATCACTCAGAGGAGTAGCCTGAGGCTCAGGAAGCTGGGGAGACCCAGGATCTGGCCCAGGGCTGGACCAGCCCAACCTGTGTTCAGGGCCAGGTGCCCTGCATCTGGGTGGTGGGCAGTCTCCAGCCCTAAGGCCCTGAGATGCCAGTCCAGTAACGGAATCCTGGAACTAGCACCACCTCCTCTCAGCAACATACAATCAAACACATGGATGAATGAATGAATGAATGCAAGGAAGCAAACACTAAGAGCATCCCACATATTAGTAGGGCTGACCAGACAGCTCAGTGGACTAAAGCACCTGTTTAGGCAAAGTACAGGGGCTGGGGCTTCAATCCCCAGTGTGCAGCTCTGGCACTGCCCTTGGGATGCGCTCAGACAGCCACTGACACTGGGTGTGGTGCTGTGGGCCTGTAATCCCAGTACTTGGGAGGCTGAAAATAGGAGAATCATTATAAGTCTGACCTACCTAGTGAGACCTTGTGGACCCTGTACTAAATACATTAGAAAGAAAAGAAAGAAAAGAAAAGAAAAGAAAAGAAAAGAAAAGAAAAGAAAAGAAAAGAAAAGAAAAGAAAAGACAAGACCAAGAGCAACACACAATCACCCGCGGGGGCCTGCTTGAGCACTGGGAACTGCTGCAGAGCAAGGGCTCTGGCAGCTGTGGAAGCCCAAGGAGCAAGCTCTAAAATCCTGCCACAGCTGAGAAACTCAGAAAGAGAACACAAAACCAGAAGGGAAGAAGGAGAAGGACTGGATGTGGGGGGCAGGGAGAGAAACTGGAGAGCTGGCTGTCAAGAGGTCAGCTGTCCCTCCTGGAAACCCCGACTCCTTCACCCCACTTCATCACACCAGGCACGCTCCACTGTGCAAAACACCCCAGCCGCCAAGGTGTCTGTGACTGCAAAGACTGGCAGCAGACTGCAAGTCCCCACGAGGCATCACCACTAACAACCGCAAGCCATCAAAGAAATAGCACGAAGCAGTAGAAAAGCAGGGAAGCTCTGGGCCTGCTGGTAAGGAACAATCTTCATGATGTTACCATGTGAAAAATACAATGCCCTCTGTTTTGTACACAACTATTCGTGTTAAGGGCAACATCCAGGGGAAGAATGTGTGCTTGTGTATACACAGGAGGAATGTGGAAAGGCTGCAGAATGCCCACGGCATGGCCCTGGTCCAGGGCAGAGGCAACTGGGGCCAGGCAGGATACTCCTTTTCACTGTGTCCCTCACTTCTGTGCTAGGTGCCTATGACATGTTCTCAAAACAAGAAAGACCTATTTTTTTTTTTTCTAATTTATGCATTTGGTACAGAGTCTCACTACGCAGCTCAGACTTGCAGTTATCCCCCTGTTGCGGCCTCCCCAGTGCTAGGGTTACTGATGTGCACAACGATGCCTGGTTTTGGTGGCTGGCTCGGCAGGCCTGGGGTGGGTCCAGAACAGCATGCAATACCAGGGATGGAATTCAGGTCCTTGTGCACCTCCAGGTACAGAAAGGCAGGAAAACAGCTGCTCATGCACAAGGGGCAACTCTGCACGCTGCACTGAGTGCCAACCCAGCCTCGCTCTGCAGGATGCACTTGCTGGGGAGGGTATGCGCTCAGGAGCAGCCAAGGAGACAAGAACTAGAAACAGCTGTGGTTCTAGGCCAAAGAGAGCAGGCTGGGGCCATACATCAGGATACTGCAGGGAGGCAGCAGCAGTTCACGCTCCAACCTGGTGGTGCCAGGCAGTGGTTAGAAGCCCAGGACTAATCTTAGCAGACAGTTCTCAAGACAATGTGGGAGGCAGGATGAAGCAGAGGAGGGAAGGAGCCCCCATAGACTACGGGACCAGCCCCAAGTGTACAGGGGACCTCTGGTTTCCATTTGCCACATGTGGAGAGCCCAAGCACATGTCCCAGAGGGCCCTAGGGAAGAACAGTCCAGGGCCAACACACCACCTGGCTATATTGCAGGCATGGTCTTGCTCACCTGTACTGTGAGACCCTGCCTTTGGGCAACACCCTCCACTATCCCACATGATTCAGGGGGACAACACCTCTACTCTAGGGATGGAACACCCATCTCACTTGGCTGCAGGACTGCCGTGGTGCCCTTCCTGGCCAGACCAGTCCTAATCCTCCTCAGGACAGGTCCTGGGGTGCTTTCAACACCATATACAGCTCTGCTGGGAAACACTGGATGACATCATTGCCTCTGAATGCCCAGAATCTGAACTACACCGAGGCCAACCCAGGAGAAAAGGCCTGCCAGAGCCCAGCTCACAGCACAGGGCTAACAGCCACGTAGGAACAGAAGCAGGTAATGTGGGCTGAGGATACAGCCCAACTGCACAAGCACCTGCCTGGCAAGTGCAAGGTCCTGAGTTTAATTCCCAGTACCAAAACAAAACAAAACCAGAAGTTAATTATACAAGACGGACACCAGGCATAGCTCACTCAGTTAATCGGTAGCCCAGCTTGGCTGCTGGCAGATTTCAGTCAGGCATATGGAGAACATCCCTGAGTTACCTCCCCACCATTCCCTACATGCAGAAGACAAGGCCAGCTGGCTACATACCATCCACAGCTTTTCACTTTTCCCAAAGACATGGGGCTCCTCCTTCACCCCTGTGTGTGGATGTCATGTTACTCCCACTACTTCTGAAGCCACCCAGAACCACCTCTGGCCCCCCTCAAGTTCAGCTTCTCTAGAGCACAGGTGACTGGCTCAGCAGCTCTGCCCCCACCAGGTTCAGGGCTCAGACTCCAAGAGTGGCACCAATTATGTCCACGTGGAGCCTGGTAGCTAGCTGGTCCTCCTGACCTCAGAGATGAGGAACATGCACGAGTGTCTCCAGCCACACAAGCCACCCAGGACCTACAAACCTGGCTGAGTGACAATGAAACCAGGCTGGAGCCAGAAAGAAACGTGATCAAGGGGACTTCTACCCAGAGGTCTTCTCAATTGGGGGCAATTTGGACCCTGCCCCTTACATTTAGCCTGGCTGATTTTCTATTGTTGAACTGAAAATGCTGTGTAGTCATCCAGCAGTTAAGAGGCCTACGAAGCACAGGACAGAAGCCTGAGAATAGACTTACCTGCCCTAAACTGTCCTCGGTGCGTACGAGGGAGCTGCTACAGAGAGGACACCATTCTGAAAAGCCAGCGACAGAGTGGACTGCAGGTGAGCCTGCTTGACACCTCTGGGGATATCTGTCCCCAAGGCCTCAGCTGGCCCATTCTGCTCACCGATGTCACTCAGGATACTTGTCCCATGTTCACATCTCCAAATCCTCAGTGCAAAGCTGGACATTGGGACATTTGGACGTGCAGCCTACAAAGCACTGGGTGGAAAGCAGAGCCCAGGTCCTCCTCTCAAACCCTCCAGAGAGGACCCCTCTTTAAAACCACCAGGCTCTGGCCTACATCTGTGCCTTTGCTCAAGCTGTCCCCTCTCTGGGGTCCCACCCTCAGCTGCAAACCGCAGCTCATCCACCACCCTCACCCAAGGATCCCTTCCCACCTCTGCTGGGGACAGACGTAATGGCTCTTCAGCCACACAACCAGCTGACACTGAGGGCACCGCCCTGCCTGCCTGATCCCTCCCTGGCATCTTGGTTCTCTCACTGATTATTTTGTAATTTGGATTCTCCTGCTAATAACAGTGCCAGAAACTGATTTGGCCCAATATAAAGACAACATACAAAGAGAATTTTAAAGCCAGTACAAACATTTGAATTGTTTGAATAGTTCCAGAAAATAACCAGATAATCTAGAAGCTGTATGACATTTTTTTTGGGGGGGGTCCCTCCCTTGATTGGATGTCACCACTTACCCTAACTAAAGACACCAGTGGGCCAATTGCCCCACTCAAGGGAAGTAGACAAGCAGACCCAGGAGGGGATCCCCTCTGCACAGACACAGCTGCCTGAAAGGTGGGTACCCCTCACACTTGGGAGAAGCGGGGCAGGGGTGCTGGGGCAGGGGTGCTGTTCCTGCAAGGCGAGTCCCAGGTCGTCCTACCCCGCTGCCAAGCTGGCATTCACAATGTACCCTTCTCTGTCCACCCAGCCGTCTTAACCCAGTCTGGAGGGTGAGGTAAGCTTCTGAGGCTGGGAGAAGATAATCTGAATGGGCACCTCCCTCCTAGCAGAACTCTGGGAGCAGACACAAACCCCCCAAAAGGTGTGCATTTTCTAGCAGCTCCCCTCAAGGTAGGCCCACTCTTAGAACAACAGCCCTGCATATGCAGCCTGCATGTGGATGCAGACACCCAGCAAGGCCGCAGTCACAGAAGCTACAGCCAACACACCCTGCCACAGTAAACTCCCTGCTGGCCCTGGATTCCAAGACCATGGTAGGGGCTCTTCAGCCCCTGGGCTTAGGAGGCCCAGTTCAGTTGCTATGCTCCCAGCCACAGGCACAGAGATCTTTCCCCTCTGATTTTCTTCAAATGTCTGCAGGACAGTGAAGCCCTATGTGGCCAGGACACAGAGGAGCCCCCAGGCCACAAGCTCAGCCTGGAGATGCTGGTGACCACAAGGAAATGAGGAAGGTACAGCTGTGGCTCTGTGCTTTGGGGTCCCAGATAGCCACTTTGTGGGGCCAAATGAAGGCAGGCAAAGGTTTAGAAGAGTTCTTTAGGGGAACCCAGTCCTGCAGGCAATAGGAGGAAAGCAGTCAGGGCGCACCCAGGAACAGGCAAAGGCCAGGTCTACAAGCAATGGGATTTCTTAAGCCCCTCCTGCCTGAAGCACCAGAGTTGCTATCATGTAAAATCAAAGAATCAGAGCCAGGCATGGGAAGCACACCTGTGATGAGTTCAAGCTACACAGTGAGACTCCAATAAAACAAGGGCTGGCCAAATAACTCAGCAGAGGGGCCAGGGCGATGGCTCAGTGGAATAAGTGCTTCCCTGGCAAGCACAAGGGCCTGAGTTCAATACCTGGTTCCATCAAAAAAAAAAAAAAAAAAAAGCTCAGCAGATTAAAGTGCTACTTAGTCAGAAGCTGCAGCTGGGTTTGATCCCAGCATGCCAGGGCCAGCCCCGCCCATGGGGCATGCTGAAGTGGCGATTGAGACTGTAACCCCAACACTTGGGAGGCTGAAAACAGGGAAATCACTATGAGTCCAATATACATTGTGAAACCCTGCAGACTCTGTAACCCTGTACTAAACTACAAAAAAAAAAAAAGTGGGGGGGGGGTTCAGAAGAAAAAGAGCTTCCCTGGAAAGTACAAAGGCTTGAGTTCAATCCCCAGTTCCGCCCAAAAAAAAAAAAAAAAAAAAAAAAAAAAAAATCTGCCTTCCCATCTCAACTAACTTAAATCAAAAAGTAGCTTATCCAAATATCTCCCCAGCCCTCAGATGCAGTCCCAAGGAGTTAGCCAATGACCCTAATCCCCTGGTGTGTGACAGAATAGAGAGCCCTGAATCCTAGTTCTGATGCCCACGTGGCCACAGGCTCTTCTGACCTTGACCCAGGTGTGTGTTGCCTGCCCTGTGGGAGCCTGAAGAAGGCAGTGCACTCTGCTCACTTCCAACTGCTGCGACATCCATGAACCTCCCAAACAGGAGCACACCCCGCCAACTCCGGGTCAGAAGTCCAGCATCGCCGGGCGTGGTAGCGCATGCCTGTAATCCCAGCACTCGGGAGGCTGAGGCAGGAGGATTGTTGTGAGTTCGAGACCAGCCTGAGCTACAAAGTGAGCTTAAAGCCAGCCTGAACTGCATAGCGAGACCCTGTCTCAAAAAGACAAAAAAAAAAAAAAAAAAAAAAAAAGAAGTCCAGCATGGTCAGCAGGCAGCCTTCCTTCCGAAGCGCTGGGAGAACCCATTCTGTCCTGACCTCTCCATTTTGGACACTGTCCACATTCTTTAGCCTCTGGCCACAACTCTTCTTTCTGGCCATCCAGTCTCTTCCTTATCAGGTCTTTGGTGACTGCAAGGGGCCCATCCAGGTAACCGAGGGTCACCAGCCATCTCCAGGCCCTAATCTGACCCCCTCTACGATCACACTGACCCCTTTCACCAGTAAGAGAAACTCAGCTGCTCCCTCCAGCATCCCTACGCACGGAAGGGAGATGGAGATCTGTCTAGGATGCCGGTGCGGAGGGAGCCTGGGCGCGTGCGCAGCAGCCGGTTGGTTATCACTGAACGCTCTGAAGGGTTCCCCATCACTGGCCTAGGAGCTCACACCCAACCAAGGAGGAGGCCGCTGCTCCTTACAACCAGACATTGCCATGGAAGTCCCTGATGGAACAGCCACGAAGAGGTGTCAAGAGCCAGGAAGTGAGAAGGGGACCAGGGAGAGACCTACAACCCCAGGCCTAGCGGCTATAAAGCAGGGAGTGCTACAGTTCCCTGTGAGGTTCTGAACAAATGCCCAGGCCAGCCATGCACAAACTCAAGGCCACTTGGTCCCATGAACTTCACCTCCCTTAACCCTGCCAAATGCCCTAAACCCAGCACTAGGCACACAGAGGCCCACCAGGGCCTGTCAAGCTCCCCCATTTACAGGCTTCTCCTTTCTGGGTCCAAAGACAGAGTAAGAAGGAAGTGGAGCCTGGGCCTGCTGCTGGGAGTCAAGGCAACAGGCCCCACACAGCTGTACCAATCCCTCAGAACCCTACAACAAAGTAATACCAAGAGCCAGGTCCCCAGAGAGAAGTGGGAAATGCCAAAAGGCAGTATCTAATTCCACCGGGAAGGGAAGAGCACCTGTTGGTTGGCAAAAGGTATAGACCTCTGCTGAGGAGGATCTCCCTGCGCCCCTGCACCACCCGCACTGGGAGCCCTGTAACAGGTGCCCACTTCCCCATGCCCTGTCTCCCCCTCCCACCCGGCCCACACTCCAATCCCCTGTCCCTCGGCTGGAGCATCCTACTCACCTACCACCCACAGAGCCAAGGCTCTCTCGGAAAGGCCCTCTCAGAAGGCAGCCCAAGGGGTCTTGCCAGGCACTCAGCAGAAGCCCGGGAGCCAGGCTCAGTGCTGCGTGTTCCAGCCCTCAACGGAAGCTGCCTGCAGGATGCTGTAATTATCTAGCAGCCCCATCTCTCAGGAGAACTTAAAGAGGAATGGGCCCAGCAAGCAGGAAGCACAGTCAGGGTTCTCTTAGCTGAAATTCCTCCCCATGGTGGGTTTTCTCAGGAACCGCCTTCCCACCCACATCTTTCATTATTCTGTGGCTCACTTCGTGAGCTCTGGTGGAGCACCTACAATGCACAGGAGAACCCTTCCAGCTGCCCTCTGGGAGCTCACAGCATGCAGGCAGACAACTGAAATAAGCAAGTAAACAACTGAAAGAAGTACAGCGACTTGTGACATGCACTGAAGGAAAGCAGGAGAGGCAGAGGCTGCAGCAGGACCTGCACAAGCAGAGGTCCATGTCATGGTTGAAACCTAAAAACACCTGGAAGCCTCAGGTGTTTGGAACACAGCTGTCTTATGTGGGGCTGGGGCTTGGTTGGGATGCGACCTCTGGTTGGAGGAGGAGGATCACTGGGGCGTGGCCTGGGGCTGCCGCCCCCCACTCCACCACCCCCCGCCCCCGCAGCTTTTCCCTTCTCTCACTGCCTCCCGCATACTTGGAAGCCAGCAGCTCTCACTTGCCCCACCATGCTGTCTCTTCCCTGGAGCCACCCAACCAGGGACCGCAACACCAGCCAAAATAAATGCCTCCTCCTGTAATAGGTGTCAGGTACCTTGTCAGCCAGGAGAAAAGTAAGACCGTCAGAGAGGAGAGAGCTCAGAGCAGCACTGTTAAGAACTGAGTAAGAATTTGATGGCTGAGCCACAGTGGGGAGGAGCAGGAGGACCTCTAGGAACGGGAGGCAGTTCTCCAGTCAGACTCCCCCTTCTGGTTAAGCTCATCTGTCTCCTGTAGCCCCAATGTCCATCCATTCCACCGTCCACACTGAACCGGAGCAGGCAGTCTGCAGCCCAGGCCCAAGCCCAGCCTCAGCCTCCACCTCTCTCACTCATCCCCTGCCCTGATAGTTACTACAAAAAGGTTCCCCACCCACCCCTGTGCTTGAGATCACAGGGAAATGCAGTGGAGACGCCACCCAGGGCCAGTGGTCCATCTCCCAGCCATGTGGCTACCACAAGCTGGAAGCAAAGGTGGGGAAGAGGAGAGGAGCCTCTCTCTCAGCTGCAGAAAGAGAATCTCCACCAACACTGGTTGGCTGATTGCACATAATTATGAAAGGAAAATGTTCTTTAAAATTAGCTTCCCAAATGCAGATATAATTTCAAATGTCCCTTGCAGTGTGATTACAGCGCCAGCCCAGCAAATGTTTTACCATCCACACAGATCGCTCAGGCCCCCAATGGCAAAAAATAACAAAGCCAACAGAGGCGCCAGGCCCAGACAGCTCCCAGCAACAGGCCTCCAGCTGCTTGGGAAACCCAGAGCAGACCGACCTCTCCCTGAACAGCTGGCCAGGGCCTGCCCAGGGGCACCAGGCTCATCTTCCTCTACAAACTCGGCTTGAATTTTCAGGGCCTCTGCTGTTCGGTCTCAAATGCCAGGAGCAGCCAGTTAATGAGGACAGCTTCACCTGCCGTGCACCTACTATGGGCCAGGTGTTGCCCCTAACCCTCCAGCTTCCCATCCACAAGTGACGATGGCGTGTGCACATGGCCTGCCCACGGTGAGCATCCAGCCCGTGGCCTCCACCCCCGTTCAGTCCCCACAACAGCAGCGGCCTCCTCCTTCAGTCAGAAAGCTAACGATAAAGGATGCAACACTAGCTCCGCCTAAGTCCAAACTCTCATCACGCTGGGCCCTTGCTAGGGTCAGGGGACATGGAAGTGGTGATTCTGTGCCTCTCCATCCACCACTCCCAGGAGCTGAGATGACTAATGTGTGCTCCTCCTCGGAATCTTGCATATGCCCCTCACCTTGGAGGGTGTGACTTCCTGTCCTGGGCCCTCTGCCTCACTGGGCTGTCCTACACACAGAAGAGCCAAAGGACCATAACTGTGAGGGTTTGTCTGAGATTCTAAGAAACTCAAGAGGAAGACACCATGGAGAGCTAGGGGACTAAGGGGGCAGGCCTCGCACCATCCTCCACAAACCTCACCAGCGCCCTGGAAGGGCCCCTGTGGCCAGCCCCATCTCAAACTCAGAAAGTCACTGTTCACAGAGGGGAAGGGCCATGTTAGCAGTTCCCAGCGAGGGACAAAGACCGTCTTGATTTTCTAGCCAGGCTTCCTGGCCTCAAGACACAAAGTCCTTATTTGGTACCACTGAGGCTGAGGGATATTATGGTCTATATGTCGATGTCCCCCAAAGCCTTGTGTGCCCACAGGTGGGACTTCTGGGAGGTGACGATCAGGGTGTGTGACACTGCATTGGTCCACGAAGGGTATATAACTGGGCATGACATCGGGAGGTGCTGACTGCAAGGTGGGTCTCCGAGTTGGGTGTGGCTTGGGAAGGTACGTATGTGCACCCCTTCTTCTCCCTTGATGCCACGTTGCTTCCTCACTGCAACACCATGAATATCTTTCTCCTCTGCCATACCCTTCCACCCAGCTAACTATTGACTGAAACCCCCACAATCTGTGAGCCCAAATAAACCTTTCGTCCTTTAACTTGTGGGTATCAGTCAGGTCTTTTGTCCTACAAGAGAAAGTAAGACAGGGAAGAAACACGAGCATTCGTGCTCCCGTGCAGCATCGGGCACATGCAAGCACAGTGCCAGTAGCGCCTAACAGTTCAAGCAGGGACAGTGGGCCGGCCACCTGGAAACCAGGCCAGAACCAAGCGTAAATTCTGTAGAATGTCCAGCCAGCGCACTCTCAACCGAGCAGCTGTCCTTTGCAGAGGCTATCTGGGAAGTGTCCAAGACAGCTTTGGCCCCACAGCTAAGGGAAAAGGGTGGCCCTGATACCCAGTGGATAGAAGCGAAAGATGAGGCTGGGTACAGCTGGTGGGCAGAGCCCACAGAGGAACCAGCCAAAGCTGAAGTCAATCAGGCCAACCAAAGTACTCTTCCCCACAACACCTGGGGCCTCTGCTCCCCAGCCTCCCCACACGGGGCTCCGCTGGGCCTCTATGAGCCAGGAGCCTCCAGAGGGGCGAGGCTGGAAGAGCAAGTGCTGCTGCCTCTCCCAGGTCCCAGGCAAGCTGCCCACCAGCCAGAGTCAGCCAGCCCTCTCGCGGGGCACTACTTCCGAGCTCCTCCTGAGCACAGCAACGTCCCTGCAAAGAACACTTTGCCCAGCCGCCTGGCATCACTGCCTTCCTGGCCACTGCTCTGCCAGGTCCTATCTGCAGTACAGGATAAGCTCACCTGCGGACAGTCCCCTGTGAAAGAGGAGGATGCTGGGCAGAGGGCAGACGCTGGCATGGAGCTGCTCTGGGGCAACCGTGGAAGAAGGAAAGGAAACCAAGGGGCAGACCGCCATCACTGTCACCTGCTCTGGAAACTCCCCTGTGCCCCAGCCAGCTCAGCAAGGCTGGGGCAGCTGGGCAGCCAGGGAGCCTCCCTAAGTGCTCCTCTGCCACTGGGGGTGGGGATGGGACCTACCTGGCCGTGGGGTGCGTGGACGCTTGGGAGCTCTTCACGCCCTAGCTCCCCTATCCTGAAGGACGCCTGGCTGCAGCATCCCAGCCCCTCGCTCACACTTACTTGCTCACTCTCCAGGCCCCTGACCTCCGGCCCACATTTCCTGCCCACTGAGCTCCCTCTGCCCTAAAGGTACACTCAGGGGTGTGGAGCACTTGAGCAGGCAGAGAAACTGACACAACCCCAGTGCAACACACCTAACTCTTGATTGAGCACTCCAGTCCCTCCCAGTAACTGAGCTCCTGGGTACAGAGCAGCTGTGCTCCCCGCACTCAACATAGGAACTAGCCCAGGCCCCAAGCCCTCCCAAAGGCTACCACTCCCACAGTACCACCACTGATTAAGGGCCAAGGATGGAAAGTCAGTGGTATCTGTAAATAAATGTAGCAGACTGAGCTACACACAGGGCTTTCTACTTATTATTTCCACTGACACCAACAGAGAAAAGTTCAGAAGTGCTTTGTTAATAAGCCCACACATGAGGCTCAGAGATACAACCAACTTGCCCAAGCAGTAGAGCAGCAGAACAAGTTTCAACTCAGGTTCTCCTACACCAGTGGGGGCAAATCTGTGGCGCGCGTGCTATGGCAGGCTGTTAGTACCACTGAAAATGCTAAAAGTTTGCCATCGCCATCCTGTATCAAACCAGCCCCTGGGCTCTTTGCAGGCAGTTGGAAAAAGGAAAGTGAAACTGGTGAGGTCAGAAGCGATCCTCTGCCCAAAGGTATGCCCCACCAACACTGAAGAACTGCTGGCTCCAGGGCAGCCACCCCCGTGGAGGCTGCACAGGCCCTGGCACACTGGGCTTTTTACCTTCCATTTAATGTCTTCCAAGAATGACACACACAGGGCCTGCGCACCTTCTCAGCATTGCCTAAAGCTGTGAAAGGGCCAAGGAGTTCACACTCTATTTTGCAGGCTAATTCAAAGGGAGCCACACAAACAGGAAAGCCCTGAAGCAAGGGCCCTCATCTGCCTTGCCACTGCCCCCTTCACACGGGCCTTGCTTGAGCCATGCTGTCCACCCCATCCACGAGCACAACCTCCCAGCTGCCCTCCCCCATCTACCAGGGGGCTTTGCACTCGCTGCAGAGCACCTGCCTCAATACCGCCCCAGCCCTTCTGAAGCTAACACCATTCTGGTAGCAGCCCGTCTCCTTTGGAATGGCCTTCTGTGGCCCTTTACATCACTGCTGTCACTTCATTTCCTGTCCCTGTCTAAAATCATCCCCTTTGCCGAGCGTGGTGGCGCAGGCCTGTAATCCCAGCACTCGGGAGGCTGAGGCAGGAGAATTGTTGTGAGTTCGAGACCAGCCTGAGCTACAAAGTGAGCTTAAGGCTAGCCTGAACTGCATAGTAAGACCCTGTCTCAAAAAGACAAAAATAAAATAAAATAAAATCATCCCCTTTAACTAACTGGGTGGCATGTTTGTTCCCCCAACTGCTCTGCCTCCATAGGCTAAAGCTCCAAAGGACAGGACCTCGTCCATCTCGGCCACCACCTGGTCACACTCACCATAGTCTGGCATGGAGAAATGCCAACAGATGCATGTAAACAAAGGAACTAGAGAAATGCAGGGCTGGTCCAGCAAAGACACAGGCAGATCAAAAAATCAAGAACAGCAAACCGGGAGTCCAGAAGCAATAAGGCAATGACACAGGGCCAAAGAAAGCAGGAATGTGCCCCAGCTGGGGATTTGCCCAGGGGCTCCCCGGGTTAGGGTATTCTAGGATATGGAGGCCATTATGTTCCAACCTCCCCCTCTTTCAGCTTAAGAAGATGAAACTTGCCAGGCCTGGTGGCAGACACCTATAATCCTAGCTCCCAGCTGAGGTAGGAGAATCACACCTATAATCCCAGCTACTCAGGAGGCTGAGGCAGGATGCCTTTCCCTTAATTTCAAAGCCAGCCTGGACAACTTAGCAAGACCCTATTTGAAAATAAAAGTTTAAAAGGCTGGGATGTGGCATTGCCTAAAATGTGTAAAGCCCCGAGCTCACTCCCCAGTACACACAAAAATAAGAGCATTCTAAAGATGGTATAAACATGGAATCTGTTTATACTACTGTGCTGTGCAGAAAACAGAAACCAAATACACAACTCCAACTCTGTAACTAAAAGGGAAGAGAATTACACAAAAAGGAAATGTGGATGGGAAGAGTGGTAGGGGCATGGTTTGTCTTTTCAAATTTTTCTTTCAGAGTACTAGATTGTCTTTTTAACAGGCTAAATTTTTCAGGAACAAGCAGATACTCTTTCCTTTCTTTCAGTTGGGGCTCAGCACAAGGCAGAGACTGGTGGGGAACAGAGGGAGGGGTGTGGTTCCCAGATGCACACAGGACCCAGGGGAGAGGACCTGGCTGGGCTATCACGACCCTCCCAGGCCCCACAGGCCTGAGCTCCCTACCATGGAGCTAGGGAGGAGAGACAGACCACTACTGCTCCTCCCTGGTTGAAGGGGGCATACTAGCTGTCCTCCCTTGGACAGGTTTTGAGATTAGTGATGACAACCAGCTCCAAATGTGTCATGAACCAGGAAGAAAAAAAATTATAATCAGACCATCCAATATGTTAGAGATCACCTCCACCAATTCAGTCCTCATCTCCTCTGAAACCCCACACCATCCCACAGCTGAGTCCTGGGGCCCTACCTCTGCCTGAGTTTGGTCCTTTCCTGGGGCTGCCTCCTCCCTGCAAGCAACCCTGCTGCGATACATGCACCCAGGAGGCAGGAGTATAGGGCCCCTCAGGTGCTGGTGCCCCTTCCACCTATGGGGGCTGGGGCTCATACTGCAGAAGGCCTCTGCACCACCAGGAGGATGCTATGCACTCCATGTGTTCCCCCTAAACTCAGAGGCTAAAGCCCTAATTCCCGATGTTATTTGGAAGTGGAGCCTTTGGGAAGGAACGGGGTCAGATGAGGTCACGCAGGTTGTGTTGGATTAACTCTGGTAACCTTGTGATACTCAGCTGAACTGAATCAACAGTGTTGGGTATGGAAAGCCCACTTGAGGGTTGTAGCCAACAGCATGAAAGGAGGGGAGATGGCGTGCTGTTGGTTCTCCTGGAGAAGTTTGTTGCATTGGCATTCCTGGTAGGAACTCGGATATTCTCATCAGCAGAAGAGCTCAAGTCCTTGCTGTCACCGAGGATGGCGGTGCTTCCTTTCAGGGGATCCTTGAGCATAACTTCCTGCCTACTTTCATCCTGTTGGTGCAGACTTTCCAGCTTCTATCACTGACCTTTGGGCCTTCCCATTGCAGATACTTAACAGAGACTTGCATGAGACATTGCCATGAGTTCTAGGTCTTCAGCTGGACTCACACAGGACACTGCGGTGGGATCCAGGCCCTTAGTGAGTGTCTTTGAGTCTCTAGTGTGTGGATGGATCTCCTGCATTGTTGTGCATTGGACTCTTTGGGTATTATAAAATAAAATTAACATGTGTTCTCTATTAAATATACTCCCTTGTAAGCTGTGACTACAGCAAGGGTGGAGGACTGCCCCCATGATAGGATTGGTATCTTATTGAAAAAGGAAAAGAAGCATAAGAAGGAGATCAGAGCGTGCTCTCTCCCTGGCATTTGAGGCAGCAATTTGCAAGCTAGGAAAAGAACCTTCACAGGAACCAGATCTGCCTGCTCCTTCCTCTTTGCCTTCCAGCCTCGAGAGCTCTGAGGACTGAACACCCATGGTTTATGCCTCCCCATCTGCGGGTTTTATTACAGCAGTCAAAGCTGGCTAAGATGAGAGAGAAGGTCGACCAGGATCCCAGAGGTTGGTCCAGGCCAGAGACTGACAGGAGGCTTGTTCAAGTCGAGGTTGTGACATCTTTTTCTTTCTTCTTCTTTTTTTTTTTTTTTTTTTTTTTTTTTTTTTTTTTTTGTGAACCAGGGATTGAACTCAGACCCTTGCACTTGCCAGGGAAGCACTTATTCTACTGAGCCATCTCTCCAGTCCTAAGTCAAGGTTGTACAGAACAGAAAATAAGGCTTTCCAAGGCAGTGTGGGCATGGTTCTACCTGTAAGCTTTATTATGTGAAAAAAGTGACATTCAGGAGACCAACTGTGTATGTCACAATGTGTGTGTGTGTCCCTTCTCACATCTGCTCATATAAAAATAGCACAGGACTGCAAACCCTTGAGGAAGTAGGCTCCCTCTGAGGACTGGGGTTGTCTGAAAGACCCTCACTTTCCACAGTGAACTCCATAGAGTTTGATTTTTGATGGTACACACACAGCATTACTTTGTAACAAAAGTTGTTTAGTGATGTTCACAAGTCCCTTGTGAGCCTGCCCCAAACAGACTTCTTGGAATTTCCTGGGTCACATCACCCAACTTCGTGAGCTTGGTTTCTGTTTCCAATGCTGTGTTCATCAACTGACAAAAGAAACATCCCTCTCTGTGGAGGCAGAGAACAGACCTTGGGGTTCTTCCCTGAGGTTCTTCTACTGTCCAGTCTGACACCCACTCAATGGAAGTGCAGGGTAGCAAATCTGCTTCCAGGGCCTGTGAGCAGAGGCCTTCACATACAGACTTCAATACGGGGCCCCAAAGTCCAGTGTAGTCTCTGCCTTACTGGACACCTCCAAGAGGCTGCTCAAGGGTACACAAAGGTGCAGCTAGAGGACAGCCTGCAGGAAGTCATGGAACAAAGACGACGATCTGGAGTAGTCCTCCCTGTAGGGGTTTCCTCAGCACTTCCTGCCATGGCCATTATTAGAGATTCATGTCTCTCAGAATCTGGACCAACAAGCACAGGGTCGTACAGGGGCTGAGCATGCCTAGCTAGGGCCAGGGGTTCTAAGTAGGTCTCCTCTTCACTTCTATGATTGGTTCCAGAAAGAAACCAAGAGGGACTCAGCCCTAGCAAGCCCTACTGCCCTGACCATGCCCCTAGCATCCAGCCCAGCCCCTTTCTCGGCAGTCTCCAGACAGAGATGGAAACAGCCTGGGTTTGTGGCCAGCCACTTCCTCCCACTTTCAGGTGGAAGTCCGCCTGGGGTGTCTGCCTACCATTCCCAGCTCAGTGAGGAGGGGCTGAGATCTGGCTTTGCACATCACTGAGGCTGAGTCTTGGGGCAGTCAGTGGCCCTCCTCCAGCTCCAATAACTCCCAAGTGAATAGTCACAGCTGCTGCTGGCTCCCAAGTCCTCCAGGATCCAGCAGAAAGACACCTCAGCCCCATGAGCCAGTCAGAACCAAAGACAACAGGCTGCCTTAGTCCACACAGCACAAGGCTATTGTGCTCTAAAACACTTCAGTGTCAAACGCAAAAACTTCTGTGGCAAGGAGGACATCATCGTTCACCTGAGCACTAGGCAGCCTTTCCTTTCCTAAGGCCCTGTAAACTGCACCCTCAAGGCACGTGGACACCCTTGCCTTCTCCAGGAGGCCCAGAATAAACCAGAGTTGTTTTCGTTTTCTTTTGTTTGTACCAGGAATCCAACTCAAGACTGTGCACTTGCCAAGCAGGTGCTCAGGCCACTCAGCTGTAGCCCAGTCCTCAGTTTCTTTGAGAAAGGTAAAGGCAGCCAGGAGCCCTGCCTTTGGCGCTGATTTGTAGGGCACTCTCCCTAGGCCTGTTTTCAGAACAGCATTCTGGCCTCCAGCAATGTGTACAAACTCTCAGAACCAGCTCCTAGCTCTCCCCAATCCCAGAACAGAGCTGGAAGGTGGGATAGAAGCTCCCCCAGCCCAGCCCCACTGGCCATACAAGTCCAGAATTGGAGAATCATTCAGCCTCTCCTCAGCCACCACTTTCATCCACTGGGGAATGGTCCCCAGCTTCCTGGGGTTCCACTTTGCCCGAACCCAGACCATGCAGCAGGAACAGGTCACAGCTACCCCCCTCTGGCACTCAGCAGCCCCTGCCCCTGGTAAATGGTTTAGAGTCAGGCACAGAGCCCAGGTGACAAAAACCAAACAAATCCCAGCCCCTGTGCACCTGGGGCCTTAGGAGAGAGAAAAACCAACAAGCCCAGCTCTGAAACTCAGCTCCACCACCCACCATTTGTGTGATTCCAGACAGGGTTGGCTATGAAACTGGAATACGAAGAACGGGGCTCAGAGTGCCATGCAGGTTACTAGAAGTAGGGACTACACCAAGGAACTCAGCCAGTGCCAGCTCAGCCCGGGAGCCAGCTGTGAGCACCCACACTGCACCACTTGGGCCTGAGACCGAGGCCTACATGAAGAGTTGGGGGGAGCAGAAAGACACCAGGTCCTGAGGACCACCACCTGAGCCCCTGAAACCACCTGTGCTAGAAGAGACAACACCACCCTCTCCATCACTCGATGTAAGCGGCACTGGGGTTCCGTCACACACCAGGACTTATAGGAATATGCCACGCCATCAGCCTGCGGCTTAGATTGTTAACCTCACCTCAACCACTCACCAGATTTGCTGAGGGCAAGAACAGGAGGATTAGCCAGTGTACAGTCCCCTAGTCACATTCTCTGGACAGCTACAGCCTATTCCTGAGGTAAAGGCACACACAGAATGGCCCACATCCCAAATGGCTCCCACCCACTCCCCTAATTCTCTCTAGAAGAATACCCCAAATCCACAGAATTTCCACCAAGGCTCAAAGAGAGATCCCTAGGACTGAGGAAGAAGCACCAAATACCTAGGTCTACAGACAAACATAACTCATCCTGGCCAGGGACATCAGTGGCCTCAAATAAAAGACCCTGTCCTTTGGAGTTCCTATCTCATTGTCACGACCTGCTTCTGGTGCTTACCATGGAGCTACTGGACTTCATGTTTGTCCCCCTGGGTTTCTGTCTGATTTTGGTCCAGTTGCTTTCTATCCCCCTTGTTCCTACCTTTTGGAATCAGAATGTCCATCCCATGCCCTTCACTTTTGCAGGGGCTCACAGCTAAAAGTCTGCCTTGGGTCTCAGAGGAAACTCTGGATTTGAACATTTAGGCAGTGCTGAAACTGTTAGGACTTTGGCAACTCTTGGAGCTGGACTAAATGCATTCTACACAAAGAGATGAGACTGACTCTTTTGGGCCAGAGGCAAAATGTTACTGTTTATATCTGGATGTAAACCTAAAGTTCTATGTGATCATAAGCAGCATCTTTGGAAGGGGACTGGATTATACAGACATCTGGGCTGACTTGCTGTTAGGAGCTGGGGTCTGGTCAAAGCAGAGGGTCACTCTGCATGTGACCCAGAAGGTTCCAGCTCCGGCCCCAGCGTCTCCCTTGACTCTCCCTGCTCCTTGGCCACCAGGCCATGAGCTGCTTCTCCTCTCCCATGCTGCCCTGCCTGGGAGCCAACTCAAACTGTAGGCCAAAATAAACCTTTCCTCCTTTAAATTGTGAGTGTCAGATACAATGTCCCAGTAACAAGAAAAGTAACCTCTGCCTTCATTTACAAAGGTAAAACAGCTCTGTGAGGACCAACAGCATGGGCACTGGAGTCACTCAGATGCCCAAGCCCAGGAAGCAGCAGCTATGAGACTCCAGGAAGGTCGCTTACCTTCCGTGAGCTTCAGCTTCCATAGATGGACTGAGTGCTCTACAGAATGCTGGGTTAGCAGGAAGCTGCAGCTCCATAAACAGGGGCGGTGACCTCCAGGGCTAAATGCTTTTGCGCCACTTAAAACCACTCACACTGGGACAACTTAGTGGCCTTGC
>PVKA01020035.1:8880-41211 GCA_004027165.1 Ctenomys sociabilis
GCTGAAATAGCCTGACCCTCAGATGGTTGTAGTTAGAAATGCTGTCTTTGTAGAGGATTCAGTTCCTGTATATAAGCAGCCCCTAATAAACACGCAGCATGCAGAAGCAACTGCTGCTTTTCTCGCTCTGCATCCCCCGTGTCCCGCTTCTTTGCGTGTGTGACCCTTACCCAGGGACCCGAGTGCACTAGACACTCAATGACATCAAAGTCCTCAATCAAGAGTCTCCTTCATTTTCCCACACCCATGGCTTGTCTTCCTCCAGTTTGTTCAGGAGAAAGTAAACTATCTGAAGCAAGAAGTCATCATCAAAACCTTTCACATCATAACCTCAATCGTCTCATAAAGGGGCTTTGCGTCCCCCAATACATATTCTTACGAGGGTTATTTTGATCCGCTTGTGTAGTTATCCTCAAAGTATTTAACTGGTACCAGAAAAAGGAAAAATATTTTCCATCTGTGATCACACCCTGGGAGACAAAAGGTCGAGTGACATCTGCTTCACTCCACAATCCTTGCTATGTGATTTGTGCTCCAGGGCAAGAAAGAGCTTGCAACAGCATTAGCTCTAAAAACAACTTGTATCTGATCAGTGTGGTTCTGTTTCAAAGGCTTCTCTCTTCTCAATTTGTCAGGTAATAGGTGAAACTGAGTATGACCCTAACAACATGGGGCTGCAGTTCTCAAACCAATAAAGATACTTTCGTATTACTGTTTGAACACTGGAAACTTGTCTGCTTTACGTTTCATAAAAGGGGATTTCTATAGCTACAGAACAATCTAATGGCGCGTACTCTGGGAGTTGCTTGGGTATTCAAATCCGGTTATTTGGTTTATCATCTGCTTGGTATCGAACCGGATCGATACAGCCCTTTCTATAACCACGAGGAACTTCTTCACCTCTCAGCCAGTAAAACTGAACCGGGCGCTTATAATCGAAGGCAGCCGACGCCAGCTCCGGGGTGCAGGGTGCGCCACCAGATGGTCCCGGAAAGCAGAGAGCACAGCTGCGGGCGCCTAGTGGGGGGCGCAGGGCTCCGCAGGTGGACACTGATGCCGGCGTGACTGGGGTGGCCATTGCACAGGTGGGTAGGGAGCTGGTGGATGTGGCTCAGTATCTCGGTGGTGGGCACCTTGGAGGGCAGCACTAGGGACCCTGTGTTACTTTGTGAACTTGGTGGTCACTTGAGTACTCCCCAGAGGCTCCGCCCTCTCCTCTCTCCCCTGCCCAGTGACTTCTGTTTTCCTCTCCTTGCCCTATGCTTCAGTTATGAGCACTTATTTCAGTCCCACGACCATATGCTCAGGGCACGTTCCCACTGTTGTTAGTGGTTTATCAGTTTCTTCTTACTCTTAGCTCTTGTCCTCCCCACAATTCAATAGGACCTACACTTTCAGGTCAAAGAATACCCTCCGAATCCTCCTGATTCCATGGAACAACTGACAGCCCACCGGTGCTCTCCGTGAGAAGACAGGATTGAGATCCCCTCTACCGCCCACCTTTGCCCATTAAAAGTCCCTCTCATGAAATTATCTTCAGAGATAGTTCTTGTGCTGAGAAGTGTCAGTCTGTTAGACTGTTTCAATAAGGTTTGCCTCCTTAGAGACTGGGCGTGGTGGCACACCCGTAATCCCAGCTCTTGGGAGGCTGTAAACAGGTGGATCACTATGGCTCTGATCTAGTAGTGAGACCCTGAACATGCTGTGGGCCCCCCTCTTAAAAAAAAAAAAAGATTTTTTTTCCTTAGACTGCCTTAGCTCAGTGGTCTAAGTGCCTGCCTTGCAAATGCAAGAACCGGGTTTGATAGTAACTGCATGCCATGCCAACCCAAGGCCAAGCCAGTCACTGAGTGTGTTGACACCCCTATAATCCCAGAAGGATCCCTAAGAGTCTGAACTGCATAGTGAGACCATGTACAAAATAAACAAGTAAAAGATTGAAAGAATGTTTTTCTCCTGGCCCTTTTGTCTCTCCAATCCAGAGTTCTTCCCTGGTGTGACATAGCATAATGTGTTCTTTGGGCATGTGTGGTCTACATGTTTTATGGTAGCACTAGAAGAGCAAATGCTTATGACTCCTGCCACCTGCTTACCACCTATCACCCCCACAAGCAATCTTTCCCCCTTTAAATGTTCTACCTCCTAAGGCACCTCTCTTTTGTCTGTGCACTACTGAGAACACTATGTAACTGTATAGCATCTCTACCCTGTTCCTGTTCTGTCTGAGGTGAAGAAAACTTGAGAGTCACTCTGTACCTGACACACTAGAGATTGTGACACAAGAAATGAGAGCTATCATTTTAGAACCAAGAAATGAGAAACTGGGGAAATACTTTGTTTTCAGAAAGCTTGATTGAGTTTTAGATCAAAGGCTCAAGATTTGGCCCTGCTTTTGCCACTCTAACACTCTGATACAGAATGCTAAGGAATGACAGGGATTGGAATCCTCTGAAAGGTGGGAGTCTCTCTCTTTAGGGCTTGAGCTAGTCCCCATCTGTGCTGGAAGATGTGTGGCTGGATCCAAAGTGACATTTTCTTAAGGGAAATTTAAAGGAATGGGATAACTACACGCATAATAGAAATAGAGCCAAACACCGTAAGTGTAGAATTTATTTAGAAATTTTCAAACGAAAGTTCTCAATGCCAGGGATAAAGAAGAAAGTAAATCATAGAGATATGGGGTGCCAGACCTTAATAGGTACTGCTGGACAGTCCATATTACACAATCCATCTCACATGTCCACCAACACCTCATTTCACTGAGATTTGTGGCCAAAGCTCTAATACTCAGAAATAAGAATGGACAATGTTCAAGGGAGGCATAGACTAAGAAATCTGAACTAGGCTCACAGGACAGACTGAATACATAAGACTTCTGGAACTCCCAGGCATTCGACATTCTCATCAGTGTGATCCCACCTGGATCCTCTGTCACAGATTTGCTTTGGTCAAAGCGTTTGGAGAGGGACTATAAATAATATCCTAAAAAAGAATGAGCATGTCGAGGTTGTCCTGCAGAGGGAGGAAAATGGATGAACAACTGGAGACCTTAAAAGGAAGTCAGATAGAGAAAAATTCTCTGACGAGAAGAATCACATGTGAAACAGATACCTGCTCCAAAATACCGCCTGGAAGCCCTCTCAGCAACTGCTCATACTGCACCAATACAAGTCTACGTAGATGATATGCGACAAGTTCTCTTATTAACCAAATTAGTTAGAAACTTTTCTTGATGGAAATGAAACCTACCTCTCAGTACTTTCTATTCCTTTATGAAAATTCTACTCTGGTATACAAAACACTTGAACTTTCTCTCTCTGACATTTGCAAATAGCTGTTATATCAGCTTGAAGTTTCTGTCCGACAGAGGAAGCACTCGCACTGGGCCCTCTCAATTCCAACAGAGGCAGCCACACAGGGAACTCTTCAGTAGAGCTGGCTGAAAACAATGGAGCAAGTTCTAGACCTCTGGTCCCTGGGATTATTCTCTTTTTCATGGGAGGAGGGGCAAGGGCAACACTCTAGCTCTTTGACCAGTCTAGCAGAACTGGACAAAGGGAACACCTGACTACTCCAAGTTGCCCATTGAGTTGCAATTCATTGGTCTAAAGAAAATTCTCTCTTCCAACGGCTACACAGTTGTTTCCTGAGCGGCTAAGAGTTCCCACTCAATAGAGGAGCCTGTTTGGTGTGCAGGGTATAAGAGCATGGCACTGGGGTCAGGGAGTTTAATCCTAGCCCTACCAGGCATCAGGTGTGATTTTAGGTAGATAATGTGACCCCTCTGTACCTGGTTGTGCCATCTATAATGTGGAGGCAACAGTTGTTCTCCCCTCACAGGGGCCAAGTGCCCTGACATGGCCCCCATCCTTGGCAGGCGCCTGTGTGGCCCATCCCGGGGAGCTGTGCTGTTGGGCAGGGCAGCTCAGTGCAGCTGAGGCACACCTTGGGGAAGCTGACTGCTCCTGACAGTTGGGCAAACAAAACCCTTCTCTTTTGTCTTCAAATTAGGACTTGTTTGTTTTATCATATTCGTCTCTCCTACTTGTGAAGAATTTATTGTATCTCAAAATTATGTTGTTAATAACAAGAACTTGTTCAAAGGCCTTGGGTAGGTTCAGAATACCATTTTCAAGCATGTTCTGAGAGCCAGGTTTGACCCGAGTTAAATAATTTTCATAGTCACCAATGACTGATCTTTTAAATCACTTCACTTCAGTATAGATGTGAAGTAATTTTTGCATGCTTAGGAATAGTATAATCAAGATTTGAATTAAATCACTGAAGCCTGCAGCATATTGCCTTTTGAATAAATATGATTATATCTATGATTACATACCTTACCCCAGGGGGTTGTGTATCTAATAATATAGTGTGACTGATGCCAACTCTGCCAATACTGCCTCTGTGGCCATCAGATTGCACCATAGGTAGAAGTGTGGAGACAATAGAGTTGTTTAGGCTAGAGAAGATTTTACTGAAGAGAAAGCAGAGTCTGGTGCCTAATGCCATGCAAGAGGATGAAGGAATTCTTTATGTGGTGGTGGCAGCTAAGGTAGAGGGTAGAAGTTATGTAGGGGAGATCTAGGTGAGTAATAGCTTTAATCAGACCTAATTCTACTGTTCAGGAACTCTTCCCTAACATTGTGATGTCACTTTTGTGAGGTCAAAGCAACCAATATATAGCATTTAATAACACTTAGGGTTAGGTCAGCCGGGGATATTAGTTATAAGCAATGGAAGGTCAACCTGGCTGAGTTAGCTGGAAAGGGATTGTTAAAAGGCCTTGGGCAGGTTCAAAAATGTTGGAAGACCTGAATAAGCTGACTTGTGGCTATGTATAAAGGAGCAGTGTCAGAAACCACACCACAGCTAGTAGCCTGGTAGAGAAGTTACTTCTACCAGTGCTGCTGTGCTAGTGTAGCACTCGAGATAGGAATGGACCCTGGCAGCCTCAGCCAGAGGCCAAAGGGGGCCAGCGCACTCACCAGCAAGATGTGTTCTACAGAAAAGCCTCCTTCCTGGTCCTCCTCTCAGAGGTATAATCCCAACTGCTAGACTTTCACTCCTAGTTTATTCTCCAGTTGCTAAAGAAACCATGAGACTTATTCTCTGTATTCTACTCCTGTCACATTCAGAAAAGTATCCTGATTGTTTGGCTGTCTATGTGTACCCAGCTCCATGTAGTCCCCTCTCAGTGTTGGCTTATTTTGCTGCTCATATGTGCCAGGTTCCTTTCTCCACACCCACCCTAGCCTTTCCCTGAGTAGTTCTCTCACCATGAAAGTCTCCCTGATAGACTTCTCTGCACAGTACTGCGTTCAGGATTTCTCTGATTCTTCCAGATGAAATTTGTTCCTGCTGTTTTATGCTTTTATAAAATGGGCCCATGACTTCAATATATACCTAATCATTATAATTAAATAATCATGAATGTAGGCATTTGTTGTAGGTCTATCCTTGCTGAATTTATGTTCCATGTATTACCCACTACTATTAGAGTTCCGGGGATGTTTGTGGCCCTTGATAAATGTATATGGATGTCTTTTTACTATCTGTTTCAATTGCTTTTTACCCTACAATCCAAGGCTGGACCAGGCAAAGCATGGAAGATGAGGTCTGGTTAGGCCAGATTAGCAGATATCAACAGGATGACCCCTAACATGTGGTTTTACCTTTCAAAACCTTCATTCAGCAGTTGGAACACTTGCCTGTACATTTATTTTTTTACCGGAACTACCTCTAAATGCTCTCTCAGTATTCCCACTTGTTATGGCTTGTGTCTACGTGCTCCTCCAAAGCCTCATGCAGTGGTAAGTGGGACTTTTCTAGAGACGACTGGATCTAGGGTACATGATACTGGGATTAAGGGAGTGATTACTAAATCAGTCCCACTGATTAGTTGAACACTGCCTTAATCCCGATAGCTTATAGCATAAAAGAGTTCAAAAAGGCTGCTAAAGTCTCTCGCTCTCTTTGTTATTCCACCTATCTCGAATTATCTCCTCTCTGCAATTACCTGTCTGCCATGCTGTTCTGCCTTGGAGCCAGCTGATGATGGGCTGAAACCAATACAAACTGTCAGCTAAATAAATCTTTCCTGCTCTAATTTTGGATGTCAGATATTGTTATGGTTTGTGACTAGTTGTTTCCCCAGTGTCCCAGGCAGTCGTGGAGCAGCTTCTGGAGTTTGTGATCAATGGTTGTGGATTTGGGGGCTGGTAATCTGCATTACAATGTGAGGAGGGGGAGAGAAGCTAGCTGGATGTCTGAGCTGCTGTCATTCCCTTTGCTCTCACTCCATGAATGGGGCTGCCCTGTGTGTCACTCTGTCTTGGAGCCAGCTAAGTACGGACTGAAACCTCAAGCAACTGTGAGCTAAATAAACCTTTCCTTCCTTCATTTTGAGTGTTGAGTATTTGTCTCAGGGATGAGAGAAGAGTGACTGAGACATATTTTGTCTCAGCAAGGAGAAGAATAATTAAGACAGAAATTCCTCTGAAGAAGCTTATATGTGACTGAAGTTTTATTTCTTTATGTGTTTGGTATAATTCACCAGTAAGGCATTTAGAACTTAGGCTTTCTATATGGGGAAGTTTTGGATTGTAAGTTTAATTTCTCTAGTAATTGTGAGAATTATGTCAGTCAATGCTCAATGAGAGGAACAAGATAGGGAAAAGTTATGTCCAGGAATTTATTGCCAAGCTTAAGGTTTATATGACTATGGGAGCTGGTTAAACAACTTGGAGATTGATAGGACGGGAGAACAGAAAGAGGCATCTGATTTGAGCTAAAGCTCTAGTCTACACATAATATATTCTCCTTAGAGGAAGCCTCTGCTTTTCTTAGTAAGTTTTCAACTAAGATTTGACTTGCCAGAGAAGTACTTATTCCATGTGCAAACTTAGTAAGTTTGAATCAGCACAATCTATATTTCCTAGAATTTTCTTTCCTTTAAGTCAATTTATTATTGCTTTCCTGGCAACACATAGATTAATTTTTGAGTAAGTAACTAGGGAACTCTCACCCTACCAAGTTGACACATCTAAGAACATCACAGGGCTATCCAACTTCATGCTTCTTGGTTTTTGTTAGCTATATTTCCAATAAAGTTGTACTTTTAACTGTGAGCTAAATAAACCTCTCCTTTCTTCACTTCGAGTGTTGAGTATTTGTGCCAGCAATGAGAGAAGAGTAACTAAGACAGAATTTGGTACCGCCAGAGTGGGGTTGTTGCTGGGGCTAAACCTGACCATGTGGATTGCAAGTCTTTGGGAATGGCTTATGGGAAGAGATAGTAAAGGCTCAGAGATGTCACCTACAAGCGAAGCACTGGAACAGCTTGGACTGTTCTGTTTGGGAGATTCTGGTCAGAGCTCAGAAGACCAGAAGGCGGATGGAAAGCTGGCCTGTAAAGACCAGGCTGTGAATTGCAAAGATGGAGCTGAGAGGATCTCCATTTTGGAGAAGGAACGATAGAATGGAAAGGATGGCCTGAGGGCATCACAGGAGGAGGCAGGTCTCCACCTTTGCAGCCTCAAGCTATCAAGACAAAAAATGATACAAAGAATTTATGAGTCAAAAACTTGGTTCTCTGAAAGAAAAAATGAAATTGGTAAGCCCCTAGCTAATCTCATGAAAAAGAGGAAAGAAAAAAAAATTCAAGCAATAAGGAATGAAAATGGTGAAATTACCCCAGATCCTGTGGAAATTGGGAAGATCATCAAAGGCTACTTTGAGAATCTTTACGCTCACATAATCGAAGACATGGAAGAAATGGACAGATTCCTGGAAAGGTATAGATTTCCAAAACTGCAACAAGAAGATATAAGAACTCTCAATAACCTTTCTTCTTAATGAACTAAGAAAAAGTAGTTGTGTATCTATTGTATCATATATATATATATATATATATATATATATATATATATATATATATATATATATATATATACACACACACACTCACACAGTGTTCATAGTACCTTTTCCTTTTCTAGATATTCTGAAATTTTTTTAAATTGATATTTTATTGTCTATATTTGAGAGAAAATGTGGTACATGTCTTTTTGTTTATGGTATTATTTCATGTAACTTTGTACCCTTCATTTCCACCCAGTTTGCTGAAAAAACAAAATTTCATTCTTTATAGATAAAAAAATCCATCTATTGTGTGAGTGTACTATATTTTTTACCCATTCATTTATTGGTGGGTACCTAGGCAGATTCTATACTTTAGGTAGTATGGATAGATCCACAATAAAAATGTGCACAATATATACATTCACTTAATTCCCTTTAATTATAAATTTTGAAGTGGAGGGGCTGGGCCTATGACTCAGTGGAATAAGTACTTCTCTGGCAAGCTAGAAGGCCTGAGTTCAATCCCCAGTTCCACCAAAAAAAAAAAGTTCCCCAACTAATTCTTTCTTTCTTTCTTTCTTTCTTTCTTTCTTTCTTTCTTTCTTTCTTTCTTTCTTTCTTTCTTTCTTTCTTTCTTTTTCTTTCTTTCTTCTTTCTTTCTTTCTTTCTTTCTTTCTTTCTTTCTTTCTTTCTTTCTTTCTTTCTTTCTTTTTCTTTCTTTCTTCTTTCTTTCTTTCTTTCTTTCTTTCTTTCTTTCTTTCTTTCTTTCTTTCTTTCTTTCTTTCTTTCTTTCTGAAACCAGGGATTGAACTCAGGTCCTTGCACTTGCCAGGGAAGCCATCTCCCCAGCCCCAACTCTCCCAACTAATTCTTGGCTGGGGAGATGGCTCAGTAGAATTCAGAAGTGGGATAACTGGGTCATATGGTTGATCTAATCTTACTTTTTCTCTTTTATTTCCTCATTATCTTCCCCCCCTTTTCAACCCCCCCTCCATGTTCACAAAGCTTGGGCTTCATTTTATCCTTCTTTTCTCATTAATTATTCCCCTTCTTTCCTTTCCTCATCCCCTCCTTCTTCCCCTTTTCCTTTTGAACAGTTTCTTTCTGTTCCACAATATCTATTGTATGTTTATGTTCTTATTCACATTTTAAGTTTCTCACACCAGAGAGACAATTCAGTGTTTAGACATGTGTATCCAATTTATTTCACTATGGTTATAGTCTCAAAGGCCATCCATTTAACAATAAATGTCCTAGTTTTGTCTTTCTTCATGGCTGAGTAGTATTCCATTATATATAAAGAAAACCTCACATCTTTATTCATTCATTAGTTGATGAGAAGTTGGGTTGCTTCTTAGCTATTACAAACTGTGCTGCTGTACACATGGGTGAGTATGTATTCCTGTAGTGTGATGCTTTTGATTCTTTTCGGTAGATACCCAGATGGAGAATAACTTGGCCAAATGGGACTGCTAATCTTGAGGATTAGATTTGTGAGGAAGGGCCACAATTGTTTCTACAGTGGTTACTCCAGCCTACACTCTCACCAACACTAGAAGAATGTTCCTTCCCCCCGCCCACAGCTCCACTAGAATTTGTTATTAGTTGTTTTCCTGATAAGAGCCACTCTTTCTGGAGTGAGGTGGAATGTCAGCATTGCGTTAATGTGCATCTCTTTAATGACCAGCTGTATTGAACATTTTTTTCACATATTTCTTAGCCATTCGTATTTCTTCATCTAAGCAACATATCACTCAGTGAAATAGGACAGAAAAAAACAAAACAAAAATGTGTATAATATCTTCAAATTTTGTTGATCATAAAAGGCTTTAGAGAACTTTTAATACAAAGGTGACAAAATTACAAAATAAATTTTATCATAAGTAACATTTCTGGCCCTCAAGAACACTGTTAGGATTCTAAAATATCAAACCGCAGTGACGAAGAAGCTATTTGCAATATTTGTATTCATAAAACATTTGTTTCCAGAACACACATGTGCTCCCCCACAATTTTAGTCAATTTAAAGGCTACTTTCAGTAGAGCTATCGGAATGTCACTGTTCCTCATGGTGGTGAACAAAAGAAGAGGCAAAAGAGCACTAACGGGACAGGCAGTGCTCTGGCATGAAGTGCTTTGTTGGGTAGGAAGGGTTCGGAACGTTATTGTAGTTGTAAAGGGAAGAGATGGGATTTTGATTGAGGGGAGTGTGCCACTGCCTCATGTTTTTAAAAATCTTATTAATTTTTTTCCTTTGTATATTTGTTACTGCACAAAAACTTCACAAAAGATTGCATTTTACTGTGGAATGTCATACACACATATGATACGCTTTGATCATATTTGATCTCCAGAGTTACTCTGAGAGGGGATTGTTCAGGCCCAAGATTGGAGTTAGAAGACAAAGTAAGCGACTTTTACAGTGGTTCAGCTGAGAGAGTATGTGCCTGTCTGGCAAGCTTCAGCTGCTAGTTCAGTTCCTAACACACACACACATACACACACACACACACACACACACACACACACACACACAGAACAAAAGAAAGGAAAAGAAACAATAAAAATTGATAATATTCTCAAGACTGAACTCAGGACTGTGGGAGAAGTATGAGGTGGGAGGGGAAGAGAGGAATTGGAGATGAATCTTAAAGTTTTATAATTATTGATGTGATTACTTTAAAATTATTATTCTTTCTTTTTTAATGTATATAGTACAGGATCTACAGGGTCTCACTACATAGATTGAAGTCGTAGTGATTCTTTTGTTTACAGCCTCCCAAATGCTGGGATTACAGGCGTGCGCCACCACACCCAATCTCAGTTACTGTCCCATTGCACCCTGGCGGGGCTGGTACGGCACATGGGAAATTGAACACTGGCCGCTGCGCTCTGCACAGGCAGGCACTTCAGTCTGCTGATCTATCTGGCCAGCCCTAAAATTATTATTTAGTTTACAGCTTGAGCCCTTTGCACCCATGCTGATACACTGCATGTTAAAAATGGAAAGAAAATATTTCACAGATAATACACAAGACATTCTTATGTACAAAAGAAGGTCAGTGCACGTAGACTGTGACGGCATTGGGCATGAGATGGGAGCACAGGGATAAGAAAGATTTGGAACAACACCGCAAAACCTCCTGGAGTGCATGGTTAGATTAAAAGATACCCTACAGGGCCCCAAGTCCAAGTAAGATTAAACATGTTGACTTCAGGACTGAGTGATCTGCCCTCTCTTCCCTATACACCTATTTACCACTTAGATGGCTCTGAGGTCACTCATGTGACTGGCCACCCTGACCTTTCCCTGTCCTTCCTTCGTTTCCTACATGAATTCCTGCAAGAAACCTTTCTTTTGTCTTTCTATATCCTTGCTTCCTGGTTTTATCCATAAAAAGCTGCAGAAGCTCTAGTTCAGGGCTATCTTTATGAGACTCTCACAGGAGGAGGGGACTGGCTAAGGGCAGTCCCCGAAGGCCTTCTTGGAATATGAATGGGAGCTTGCTCCAAGTGGCTTCTCACCTTTGCACCATGCCTCCATTCATAACAGTAAGTCCTTCAACTGATGAAAAATCTTAACAATTAACAAAAAGTAATTATGATGCTTTTGGATGTGCCAGGATAGGAAGCTGCAGTCTGAACCACTCACTCACATGCAAATCTGGATGGTACTGTGAAGGCAGGTGTGTTAAAGTCTATAATAAATTAACTCAAAGCAACAAAAAAAGTCCTAGATGGTCTGGGTTGTTCTGAGTCCATCAGCTGAAAGGGATTAAGAGAAGACTTGAATTTTCCTCTAAGAAGAAATTCTATGTATAAGCTGCATTCTGAGCCCCTTATAGATGTTCCATCCTGGCCTCTTGCCCTGAGGATTTGTAATTTGCTTTGCTAATCTTCATAATCCCATAATTCCTTCCCAGTAAACTTGCAGCAAATCTCTGAATGTATATTTCCTATTGTTTCTTTTCTCTTATTGAAAGCTGACTGAGATAATCTCCATACATAGACAAATTTAGCTCATATTTCAAAACTTTCCCATGTAAAAAGAACCAAGTGGCTTATCTGGTAAATTATTCCAAACATATAAAGATGGAAAAATTCGGTCAGAGGGCAGAGGAAGTGTGAATAATACTGGACTATGAAGGGAAGTTTAAGCAAGAAGGAAGCTTAGAGTCCAAGTGTCCCAATTTCAAAATGAAGGTCTAGAGAGGTAAAATAAAGTGCAAAAGGTCATGCAGTCAGTATTTGGGACTCAGTCTTACCAGATTTCAGCTTCTCTGGTTTACCAATGAAAACCTTAGATTCAGAGTGCAAGAGAGGTGAACCAGGTCATAAAAAGCTATCCAATAACATCTCAAATATCACAGGTCCTGTACAGTGTTGGATATATAGTAGTGGGTGATTGCATGAAACTTAATTTCTGCAAGGGTTACAGACCTCAAACAAATGGCTACATTAGTGTTTTTTTAATTAGTTACAGTGGCTTGGTACATCGGGAAGTTATGGACCAGGTTTAGCAGAACATAAAGCAGAAAGAACAAACATTATCTGAAAGAATCAGAGAAATCCCGAGGCAAGCACAATGCATGTAAGTCAATAAGAGACATTTTCAGACTCAGAGAAAAGAATATTGGGAAGGCTGGGGTGGGTGTGGGGAGAGGAACTTCATGCATATGAGGAGCAGAGTCCAGGGCGGAAAGCCAACCTTACACAAGGCATCCTGTCCCCTAGATACATGGGTACAGCCAAAACACTAGAGAACATGGCTAATGTTAAAGAGTCAGATTTTTAAAAACAAACTCATAACAGGAAAGCAGAAAACATTGAAAGAAGAAAAACAGGCATAAAAATACAATCATATTTATACTTTTGAAAGATCATTGTGGCTGCAGTATTGTGAAAGGCTTATAGTTCATAACATACATATTGTTGTGTGTTATCCTGTTTCTGTCTTTGTTTATGCTATTTGTTTTTGCTTTTGTTTTTATTCTATAAAATAATATTTTGAATTAATAAAAAAGGAATTGATGAAGACAAATTAAGAGTCTCTTACAGCTGGTCCAGATGAAAAAAGATGAAGATAGCATAAATGAGATGAAGAAAAGTAAATGTGAGAGAGGGAAAGAGGAATTTGTAGGTAGAATTTTTAATCTCAGAGTATTGACTGTGATCATTCTAGTAATTCCATGAGTCTGATAACCAAGATAATATCTCTGCAAACAAAATTATAGCACCTTATAAAGGAAGAAAATGCCTCCCAACCCCTTTAGGAGCTGGAGTAGAGACAGTGGCTGGGGCTCTAGCTGTCAGGATTATTCCTGAGTCAGGAGCAGCAGCTGGACAGAGGGCCCCTTGCAGAGCACATGTGACCGGCAATTGTGCTGGTTCCCTGCAGTCTTCTTGGCAAGGCTGTGTTCCTGCCACAAGTGTTAGCACTGGTAACTTCCCTAGCAAACCAGTTCTGTGGTGAGGTTTCAGACATTGTTCCTCGATGCTTAGCCTCAAGCCTGTTTCTTCAGATTCCAACAGTTCTGTATCCCTCCCAAAGCATTTTAATAAGTGCTTTTCTGCCCACATAGTCGGAATGAGTTTCTGTTCATAATTAATGTCACCAGCTGATTTGATCCTAAGTGTTACCACTGCACAATGTTAGGCTTCTCTTTAGATTTCACACCCGTGACATCAGCATATTTCCCACAGTTCCGTGTGGCTCTGGATATTCAGCCACAGCAATCTTTGAAGAACAGTAGCCATAGCCCTAAGCTATTCCATGGCCGTGGACCTCAACAAGGGCCACAAGGTGACTAAGAATGTGAGCAAGCCGAAGCACAGCTGCCGTCGCGGACCAAGCACACCAAGTTCATGCGGGACGTGATCTGGGAGGTGTGCGGCTTCGGTGGTGTGCCACGGAGCTGCCCAAGGTCTCCAAGGACAAAAGCGCCCGAAGTTCATCAAGTAAAGGGTGGGGACACACATCTGCTCCAAGAGGGAGTGTGAGGAGGTGAGCAACGTGCTGGTCGCCATGAGGAAAGCAGCTGCCAAGAAGGACTGAGTCCCTTTGGAATAAAGCTTTGCAGAAAATTAAAAACAAAACAAAAACAAAAACAAAGTGACATCAGGATACTGGGCTTCGTGGATGAGTGACTAAACAGGAAAACTGGGTCTGATCAAAGCTTTCATTCCAATTGGCTTTTCTTTCTTTCTTACTTTTTTTTTTTTTAATGTTTTATTTAAACACTACAGGTCTTGCTATGTATGTAGCCCAGATGTAGTGAACCTCCTGTCTCAGCCTCTCCAGTGTGAGATTATAGGCATGCACCACCACAGCCAGTTTTGGGGCCAGCGCAGCATGCAATACCAGGTAGGGATTGAACCTGAGTCCTTGCACTTGCCGGGCAGGTGCTTAGACCACTCAGCTGTCTCCTTAGCCCCAAATGGCTTTTCTGTAAGCAAACATTTATCATTAAATGAGAAAAATGAATCTTTTTATGGTGCTTTCCTGTAGTGATCAAATTTCATCTGATAAAATATATATATTAAAAAATAAAATATTTTGTTGTATCTAAGCTACTGAATCACTCTTTCATGCCCCATTCATTCATAGATAAGGCTCTCTACGATTTCCTGAGGAATCCACAAGCAGATGGGAATGTGGCCCACGTGGGAGGACTCTAGGCTACGGAATTCCTGGTGCTTAGAGGGCGCAGTCGGCCTCTCTCAGATCCTGGGAATAAAGTCCTGCAGTACAAATTTCTGTTGTGATGGAAAGGAGAAGGGAAGCAATTCCTTCCTAAGGTACTATCCCACCAGGGAGTAGCTGCCTCGTAGAACTGTCTGTCTTGTAGTACTGAACAACTCTTGCATTCTCTTGTAAGAGTCTAGACATTGGCCTCTGCTTTTTTCCCTCCAAAATCTTCTATTCTCCAGCCTACACAACTCTTATCTCTACATTTCTATATATGACTCAGTCTGGTTTTACTCCTACAAAGACAGCCCTGGAAGACTATCATTTGCTAGATGCATAACCTGGGGCAGGTTACCCAATTGCAGGAGATGATCAATCAGATTTATCTGAAAAGTATGCTTCCAGGCCAAGTAAGTCAGTTCATATCTCTATTGTACCATTTCTAAATGTACAAGAATTATTTAATTTCTAAATGGGCTAGAAATGGTTTAAAGGATCAATCACCAATAATTGTGAGAATTAAATTACTTAACATAGGTGAAGACCCAGCTCCCAGGACATGTTTTAAAATAATATTTATTCCACAGATGTTGTTTACATCATAACTTTGATATAATAAATTCTTCACCTAGTAGGAGAGATGAATACGGCAAAACAAAGAAATTCTATCCAGATGTTCCTTAAAGAAATGTGTTGTTTTCACAACTGTTCATAGCAACCAGCTTTATCAAGGTTTGTCTCAGCCACACTGAGCTACCCTGCCCAGTCCCATGGCTTCCCAGGATGGGACACAAGCAGTGCCTGCCAAGGATAGGATAATGTTAGGACATTTGGCCCCTGTGAGGGGAGAACAAGTATTACCTTCATGCATAGGTAATAAAAGCAGACCCTAAAATGCTAGAGAACATACTGGAAGTGTAACACCCTATATCTGGCAGAATGGGGACGGAACTCCGTGAGGCCCAGCCCAGGAATCTTCACCATTCTTCACTGACTAGACTTCTCTGCTCATGGCATCTCTTTGACCCTCAGAAAACCCTTATCGGGCTGTTGGAAAAAATGATTTTCTTCTGGCTGACAGATTGCAGTGAGAGCAGATTGGGTTGCTCGGGTATCACCTTTGCCTGACTGTGCCAGACCTGGTGTTTTGCCGTGGCCCCCTCAATCTTAGGGAAACCCTGAGCACCGGGTCCAGAGTAATCCCTGGCCCTTGGGGGTGAGGGTTCAGGGATTGTGTCACTTGCTCAGCTGCAGTGGCTGAGAGTTTCCTGCGTGTGTAGTTGTTGAAACTGAAGGAGGCAAAGGTGGACGATTCACCCGTGGGGCAGAAACTGGGCTGCTATAACAGCTGTTTGGAAATATCAGACAGGAAAAGTGTAAGTGTTATATCAGAGTAGAATTTTCATAAAGGCACAGAGGTTGCTGCGAAGTAGGTTGCATTCTAATCAAGGGAAATTTCTAACAGATTCCATTAACTATATATTTTTTGGCCATCTATCCAGCCTTGTATTGCTGGCCAAGTCTGAGCAAAGCCTGAGAGACCATTTGCCAGGAGGGAGTTAAGAGAAGATTTCTGTTCAATATGTGCTTCTGATCCATGATTCTTCTTCCCATGAGAGACTGTCTCTGTATCTGACTTGCTTTTAGGATGTTGAACTTCTTCTCTCAGTAGGATAACTGTATACTCATCCTTTCTCAGAAATATATATATATATTTTTTTTTTCTCAATTATTTATCTAAACTGACAGACAATACAGAGAAGAACAGAATACTGTAAGCCTAGGAGTTCCAGAATTATTAACTAAAGTCATTCTCAAGGCTTTAATTCAAATTCTTCAATCTACATACTCTCGTACACGTTGTCCTTTTCTGTTTCTGGATATCTGGGCTTTGGCCTCGCGTTCAAGTGGCCTCCTCGGTTGGTGAGAGGACTGGAGATAGGCGTGTGCTCTGGACAGCGGTTTTGCACGGCTATGGCCCGTCTGTGCCGTGCAGATCCAGGTTCTCAGCGTCTCCATGACTTATTATCTTTGTTTCTGACTGTAGCAACTTAGAGGTGAAGATTTCCAAAGATAATCTTAGACATAAGATTTTGTTTTGTTCGTCTATCTCTCAATATGGAAAAATGTGTCCCTTGTTGTTATGTTGTTTTAAAGCCCTGTCTTGCAGAGAATATCATTCTTGACCCAGCAACATATTTTCTTCCAACCAAAGTGGGTGTTTGTGCTGTTAGGTTTTTCACTTCAGCAGAGAGGCAGAAGAAGAAAAGAGGCCTTTATTGAGGACATGGAGAGGACCTCAGGGAATGGCAGGAATCCTCTGACCTGAGACAAAGGGAGCTGGGGTTATATGGACTTTTGCTATGGCAGAAATTGAGGGGTGGGCTCAGTGATGCCTAAGGAGCTGATTGCGGTGTTTTCCCATGGGAGGGATAAGAGGAAAAGGACAAAAGAAAGAAGGAAAAAGATATACTTATGCATAGATGTAGGATAATTTGTATAATTATACTGTCAATTTCTGCTGGTCTTTTGAAAGGAGTAGTTAATACCTATTTTTTTTTTCTTTTTACTCACAATTCTTTATTTCTTTTTAACTTCTTATAGCTTTTTGTTATTTTGTTTTGTTTCTAAACCAATTTTGCACTTTCATATCTGGTAACCTAAGCAACTAATTTGAAGATGACATCACGTAATATAGCAACCATTGTTGAATTCCTATTAGTTTGTTCGGTGAAATTTTGTATTGTTTCTAATGCTTTTTTTATTATTAGTTTGTATTCTTTCAAAAAAGTAGTTGTGTTCAGGGAAAAGGGGAGACGATGGGGGAAGGGGTCATGGGGAGGATGAGGGAGGATAAGCTGTTGTTTTGGGGCTTCAGCTGGGTCAGATGACCATAATGGTTCAGCACTTTGTACTTGGGCAGAAACCTTTAAGTACGAGATCTAAGAGAATTCTTCCCTCCTTTGTGAGAATTTTGGTCAGTGCTCCTCCTTAAGCTTCGTTCTTTATAGTTATAAATAGGCCTGTCAAGGGCTTAGTCTTGTATCTTTGAAGCTGTAATTGATGGTTGGAGAGCAAAGGGTTTTCTCCAGTTTTCTGTTTCTTGGCTACCTAACTCTTGACTCCCAAATGACTTGTCAAATTCCTCCTTTGTATGTAACTCTCCAGTTTGTCAGGTACATAGTGACTCACCCCCTCGTCTTCTCCTCAGGAAAGAGAGGAACATGGCGGAGAGGTTCTGCCTAAGTGCTACTGGGGCTCTCTGTGGTGGTAATGAGAGATGTCATGTGCCATGGACGCAGGATGTCAGTGTGGGGAAATCATATGTGGTGATTGTTAACATGTGCTAACACTGCATTAAAAGTAAACCACGTGCGCCTATATCAGTTACATTTGTAGATAACACTAGAAAGATCTCTATGGACCTGTTGAATTTAAAATGTCATTACAAGGGCCAGGGAGATAACTCAGTAGAATAAGTGTTTGCCTGGCAAGTGTAAGGCACTGAGTTCAAGCCCCGGTTCTGCCATAAAAAATGCCATTACGAAAACTTTGATGAAATAATCTGGAAAAACAGATCAAGACTTGGAAGATGAGAGCTGTGTTTAAGAACAATTTTCTCAGGCACTGATTCTTGTTAGATTATGGAAAGTGGGAGGCAGAGTACAAATCAGCGCTGTCCTATCCCAGGAGGCTTTGGTTGTCTATCAGGTGATTCATAGAGTCAGGAGGACGGTGGTGGACAATATTTTCCCTTAAACTATACTTTTTATTAATTTTAAAGAAAGGGTTAAAGTTGCAAGTGAAGACATTGATAAACCAAACGTGATAGTAGGGAAGATTCCTGAGAATGTCAGCAAGGGATGGACATGGATTTTGATCTTTGGAAGCTCATGGTTTGGGAGTCAGGGAGCTTGAGAGGGATGGGCCAGAGACATGAGGCAGAGATAGAATGGGGAATGGTGCTCCTTGGGCAGTGCTCAGGTGACCATCGGTTTCATTGGATGGCACAATTGCCTTCCTGTACTGCTTCCCCAGGAGAGCTGTGCTTACAGAGCCATCAGCAATCAGAATGAAAAAAAAAAGACATCAGTGTATGTGCGAGGACATGGACCCTCCCAGGCTGTGGACTGAGGAGTTGCTGTTCCCCAAGGATCAGTAAAACTGTTGTTTGGTGAATGTTCATCTCATTAGCAAAATACAGACAGTGTTATACCCTGGAAAAACGGACTCCATCTTGCTGCCTCCTAACTGCACCATGTTCCTGTTCTGTATGGGCCTATCCCCCCCCAACCTCCCCTGTTCTGAAAAATACCCCTCCCAACTCCCCCAAATGCCAAGAAATGGCCAACCACAGGATTATGTATATCTTGGGTTCCAGAAAGTAGCCAACCACAGCATCCTGGTTTCCAAAAAACGGTCGACCACAAAATTGTGTACAATCCAAGTTTCCCTAAAGTGGCCCTTGGACAGCCCCTCTATTAGGATTGGTTAATGTTGTTCCCCTAAGTGGCCCTCGGGCTGCCCCTGTGTCAAGGTTGGCTTAATTTTGTTCCTCAAAAGACCCCTGACCAATCATAACAGAGATTACCTATAGAATAACAATTGCTATTGGCTTTTGTGACTTGCTTGCTCAAACTCCTAGTTTTGTGGTTTTTGGGTTTAAAAGCTGCCCTGTTTCTGTGCTCAGGGCTCCTCTCTGTCTCTTGTACTCAGGGGATGCCGCTGGGTACCAGCTTCAAATCTTTGGACTTGTCCCATTGTCATTTGATTTTTTGGGTTACAACAGACAGCAATACTGGGGCCGTGTTTGGTGGAAGATGGGAGCAGAGTGAGGACTGTGCAAAGAGGTGGTAGGCTTGCGAAGCGGGAGTGGTGGGCAGGATGAAAGTTTGTATATGCAGTGGAGTTTCAGATACTGAACAGCTATGTGGTGTGACATGCAAGTGTGTGCCCTAAAAATTCTCAAATGGCAGTGTGAGGAGGGTGAGTACAGTTACTAGGACTCAAAGCAGACAGATTGATCTTGGGGAGATGAATGTGGCTAATGACTCCAGCAGTACAGGAATCTTCAATGTTTATCCATGACTTGTCAACTCAACAAGCCTTTACCTACACCTTATTGGTATTTGTGTGTAGAAAGACACACCTGTATTTCAGGTAGTGCCAGGACTGCTGGGAAAAGGGTGGAGGAAGGATTTTGTTTACACAATAATATTCTGGGAAACTATTTGTCTGGAGAAACTCGTGAAAAATGTAGACAAGAGAGCTACATCCTTTCAAGGACGCTGACAATGAATGCAATTGAGGCCATGTCATCAGTAACAGTGAGGCAACTTGGTCAGGCAGAGTCCTCCTCCTCTGTAAAGTTAGGGGGCTAACTTCCCATCCCCTGTGACTGCCAAGGCCAAAGGGTAGAATAACTTGACTGTGGGTATTGGATAGTCTAAGTCTTTCAGAATTTCTGAGTCCACTGTTCATGACACCTTATTGCCCCCTATTATTTGCTACCTCTCTGAGTCATAAACCAGTCAATGCTGTGTCATTTGGGTGGGTCTGTAGGGTCCTGGGCTAAATCATCATGTGCAAAAATGGCTCTCAGTGGGTGATGGGAGCTGTGAGGAGGGGCACAGAAAGGACTTCTGGTGGCAAGACCCTTGAAGAGGAGGAAACATGAGTGGGGGTTGGTTGGTGACTAGTGGGGTCCTGGTACAGGCTAATTTTCAGAACTCAAAGTAATTTTCTACTGAAGTGATTATCTGAAAGCCATTTTTTCTTTATTTCTCTCAATTTTTCTTCCATTTTTCCTTCTCCTTCTTATCTCTTTTCTTCTTTCTCCTCTTCTCCCCTTCACCCTCCTCCTCTTCCTCCTTGTTTTGCTCCTCCTCCTGCTTCTTCCTCCTTCCCCCTCATTCTCCTCTTCCTAGGCCTCTTTCTGCTTTCTTTTTCATCTCCTCTGCATCTTTCTTAATTCTATAACTGAATCGTGTCCTGAGATGACTTATAGAAATGTGGTCCATTATTGCTACCCACTCTTTTTGTCACATATAACTAGAACAATTGGTCCTTTTACAACTAGTTAATTTATCTTAATGCAAATTGAAGTTACAAAGTTGATATACCCACTTTTAGATGACTTTAACACTTTTCATTGAGAAATACAATCTCAAATATATTAATGAAAATTTATGCATAGTTTGATTCTTATGTTTTCTTAAGTATTTCATTACTGCTTGGCAACATAATAACATGGTGTAAGTTCCATTATACCATGCAGCTTAAAATCCTGTGTACACATAAGTTAATCAGTTATTCTATTTAATAGACGATAACGTGAGTAATCTTCGGT
Organism: Ctenomys sociabilis; assembly: GCA_004027165.1. Taxonomy (NCBI): domain Eukaryota; kingdom Metazoa; phylum Chordata; class Mammalia; order Rodentia; family Ctenomyidae; genus Ctenomys; species Ctenomys sociabilis. Next base: position 29,781 of record PVKA01020035.1, read on the forward strand.
ATTCTAATGCTAAATTTCATGTTTCTTTTACTTTTTTGTATTTTGAAATCAGCATAATTCCCAGATTAACTCATATTTTTAAAGCACATTCGTCGTTCTAAATAATGTATATGCTATGAAGGATTACTGCAACACAACATATCTCATAGCAATTCCTAATGTCTTTTTCCTATAAACATAACACTGTAAGTCAAAAAATACTCTTTTTGATGATATGCTGCATTCTATTTGCTAATAAATTATTGAGGATTTTTCTGTGTTCATTAAGGAAATGCTCAAGTTTTCTTTTTTAATTGTTCTTTAACTGGTTTTGGAATCAAGGTGACACTGGCTTCCAGAAATGAATTTGAGAATACTCCATCCTTCTCAATTTCTCTGAAGAGCTTGAGGAGTATGGATGATGAAATATTCTTGAAAGCTTTGTAGAATTTAGCAGTGAACCTATCAGTCCTGGGCTTTATTTTTTAAATTAGTAGATTCTTTATTACTATGTCATTTTCATTGCTTGTTATTGGGTTGTTAAACATATATGTGTGTTCTGGGGTTATCTTTGGTAATTTATATGAGTCCAGGAACCTGAATTTTTTCAAACTTGTTGGAATGCAGTTTTTCAAAGTAGTTACTATTTTCTGGATTTTGACTATGTCTGTTGTTGTTGTTATTTCACTTTTTTCATATCAAATTGCATTGGTGTTATTTTTCTCTTCTCTTGGTAAGACTAGAGAAAGTCTTCTCTATTTTATTTATTCTTTCTTTTCTTTTCTGTTTTTTTTTTTTGTTGTTGTTGTTGGTAGAACCAGGGATTGAACTCAGACCCTTGTGCTTGCCAGGGAAGCACTTATTCTACTGAAGCACCTCTCCAGCTCCTTAATTTTTTTCATTTTCTTTTTTGAATTTATTTATTCTTTTAAAAAATCCACTCTTTCATTCATCATCCCAGAGATACAAGGATGGTTCAACAAACATAAGTCAATAAATATGATAGAACACATAATAGAAACATGATAAAAAAAATCACATGATCATATCCATGGTTGTATTAAAGGCTTTAGACAAAATCTAATACCACTTCATGACAAAAACTCTGAAGCAAATAGGTGTAGAAGGACCATACGTAAATTTAATAAAAGCTATTTATGACGAAACAACAACCAGAGTCATATTAAATGGAGAAAGAATTCCCCATAAAATTGGAAACATGACAAGGTTGCCCATTATTACTATTTCTAGTACTTGAAGCATTAACTAGGACAATCAGGCAAGAGAAAACAAAAGGATGTGTAGTGGATTTCTAAGAGATGGTCACCTTATTACACCCAGCCGACGAGGCCCACCTGAGGGTGGCTGCCAGCCCCATAAAGGCAGGACGGGAGGAGCTTTCATAACACTGCTAGGGATGCTGTTTGGAGAAAGCTGTTGGACCTGTTGGAAGCTGCTAGCTCTCTTGGGCTGTTCTAATGAGGGACCCTGTCCTGCTAGCTTTTCCAGTGAACTTTGGAGAAGTTTGGGTCCTCATTTTGAGCACTGATTCCTGGCTCCAGAGGGGAATATGGTGTACTGCTCGGCCTCACAAAGCTTGTCACATTGGCTTTCTTGATGGGAGCTCAGCTGTCCTCATCACTGGAGGAGGTCAGGACCTCACTGCTGTTGAAGATGGATGAGGTACTTTGTGGGGAGCTCTGGTGCTTAATTTGAGCATGCCTTTTTAACTTCAGTTCAGAACCCTCACCTTGCTAGCACAGATCCCTCGTCCCATAGGTATAGACTTTCTAGATTCTATCACTGACCTTTGGGCTTTTCCAACACATATCCATGGAGTGGATCTATATGAAACTTTGTTGTGGGTGCTCGGCCTCCAGTTGGACCGGTGGGAGGCACTGTTATGGGCTATAGGCCTTAGCTGGATTCGTTAGTATTTAGTGTGTGGATAGATTTCCTGCACTTGTAGTATGTGATTTTGGGGTGGTTCATTATAAGATACTACTATAAAATGTGTCCTGTACTATATTTTTCACCTTGCAAAGCTGCCAAACCATGACAAAATTTGGTACCGTAGTAGGGGTCATTGTTCAGGCTAAACCTGAACATGTGGATTATAAGTTTTTGGGAATGGTTTATGGGATAGGAAAGGTTTGGAGATGTCCCCTACAAGCAACGTGCTGGAACAGCTTACACTGTTCTGTATGGGAGATTCTGGTCAGAGCCCAGAAGACTGGAATGCTGGTAGAAAGCCTGCCTGTAAAAATCAACCTGGGCAAGTTTCTGCTGGCAAAAAGGACTACATTGGCTGTTGGACTCCAGACCATATATGTTTTGGCTTGGCAGAAAATTTGTCTGCATTTTGTGTATGTCCAGACACTTTGCCTGAGACTGAGATTAAGTGCCACAGAATGATTAATATTTCAAAAGAAATTTCAAAACAGCCAAATATTGAGGCAGTGGCATGGCTATTGTTGGGGGCTTTTAGTCAGGTTTATGGTTAGAATCAAGAGCAAAGAGCCCAGTGGGATGATTTAAAATGCTGCAAGTTTGGCCAGAAAGGAAGCTCCGATAAAGCTATGAACTACAAAGATGTAGCTAAGAGGATCTCCACTGCAGAGAAGAAACAAGAGAAAGGAAAAGATGTCTTAAGGGAATCACAGGAGGCAGCATATTTCTACCCTTTCAGCCTCAGAATTGCAATTTCTGTTCAGATAGCCTTGAACAGAAAGCCACAGAGTGGCATGTTCTGGGGTGGTGATGGTGGCCACACCAGGTTCCAGAATGACATCAACACAGAAAATTTCTTCCTAGGAATCAGGGTCAAAGTGCTCAGCGGTCAAGGCACCCCACTTCTACAGCCAAGGAAAGGAAAACCTGGCTATGGTTTCAGCTGGAAGCAGACCTTGACATTATCCACATGACAATGGTTTCAGAATGCAGGAGTTCTGAGGTAAGAAAACTTTCACCTTGATTTCAGAAGGTCTGGGAGGTCAGGAGGTGTGCCCCTCAGAGGGCAGTGTGTGAAGCAGAGAATGAGAAGCTTAATGTGCAGTGGAAATACCTGAAGTTTGGAAAATCCAAGAATATGGATCATTTAAGGGAAATTGTAAGGAGGAAGCAGAGCAGGCCTAACAGAGAAGCCATGGGAGCTACCACCAAGAGTACCATAGGGGTAGAGCCACATAGAGTTCACAGTTTGCCACAGATTGTTTTGGATGCTCCACATGGATCTGTATGATTAATATTTGCCCTGCTGGATTTTGGACTTATATTGGTCTTAATGCTTTGTACTCCCCTGTTTGCAACTTTTGGAATGGTAGTGTTTATCTTGTGCCTTTGAATGTTGGAAACGTTTAACTTTTCTTTTGCACAGGAGCTCACAGATAAGAGTTTGCCTTAGATCTTGGAAGATTCTTGGGACTTGTACTATTCAGCAATACTGAGACTGTTGGGACTTTGGTAACTCTTAGAGATGGACTAACATGTCTTAGATTAGGAGCAATAGATTTTTAAACTTTATTACCTTATAATTTTTCGGTAAAACACACTTTTCTGTGTGATGATGCAGAAACAGAATTTTGGGAAATGGGTGGAACATGTGTAAAACTCTGCCAGCTCTTACAAATATAGGCAGCATAAAAGAAGTTGGAGAAAATGAATTGAAACAAATCATGTGGTCTGCCAGCTCTAATACATGTGCAAATTCTTTAGTCTAAAACCATGCAAAATTTCAAGGTCTTCTTAATTCTCTCCTCAGATTAAATCTCTGGAGATCCCATAGGTGCAAGATATTGGAGTTTTCAGTGTTTACTTAGGTTTGCAAACTTACTGCCTGTGTACATCTCAGATTCTCAATGCAGGGCCCAGGAGTTCAGTGAGTTTCAAATAAGAGCTATGAACATATTTCCCTGTGCTGCTGAGTGACCAGAAAGGGGAAAGGAGTAGAAGGAGAAGGAGAAACTCTCCTCAACTTGATAAAGTGAGAAACATGGTCTACCACTCAATTGCAAATGCTTGTGTAGTGGAGTATGAGCCCCTGGAGACAGAAGTGAGTTTCAATGATTCTTCAAGTAACACCTAGCACCTTCCTCAAGAAGGCATTTCCTAGATCCTCAATGATTTCCTGAGAGGTCAAACCTTGAACAAAGGTTCCTATGTATTGACCAGAAAGACATAAATTGAGTACACCTTTCTGTAGATGTCCTGTGTAACCAGCATGTACTGCTCCTGAAGATGAGTGGAATTCTCATAGCAAATATGAGAAAGGAAGAGTCTTGTCAACGTCACTCAAACTGATGACACCAGGCTGCAGAGGAAGACCAGGAAGGCCATGTAGTCTGCAGAGGACAGTTTTTTGAGATCACACAGATTTCCTGGAGCTTGAGTGGATGTTAGGCCTGCTTGTTAGAAGGTCGTGGACTTTCTCAGAATGCAAAAGGTTTCTCCCATGAATGTTACCCAAGGAAGTTGTTTTTTTTTTTTTTTTTTTTTTAAACCTGTTGTCTGAAATTCAAGAAGAAACTCTAACAGGAAGAGCTGTGTGAAGTATTATTCGGGACATCTTCTGTGTCCTTAGATTAATGTCCTGCTCCCATCTATGTCCAAATTCTTTAGTCTCACACTCATCTCCAGGGTTCTCAGACATGATACCCTGTTCCCTACTTACCTAGAGCCACTTTTGTAGCCCACACAATCCTACAACAAAAGCAAAGCCATCAACCTGCCTGCCAGGGTCCTGTTCAGAGGTAAATAAATTCAGCTGTCCTAAGGCCAAGACAGGAGCATAGCAGATCCTCTCACATTTGAAGAATGAGTCCAATTTTAAGCCCACTTCTGTTCCAGAGAGCTGTCAAATGTGTCTCTAATTTTGGTGACATTCACAGCTCAGTTCACAGTCAAACCATTTGAAATTTCATTCAGCTTCCCAGATGGTGATATTTTGCAGTGAAAATCAATTTTCTTTCAAAATGTTTTCAAAGGTAACATTTTGTGAGAAATTGCTTTCTGAAAGTGTTTGACTCTAGAGTTGGTTTCCAACAAGCAATATGAGTAGTTAATCACCTGATCTCATTATTGGCTGGTCAGGAAAATTTTCTGCACTTATCTAAGTTCCTGTTCTTTTATTCATTTTTGAGAAACCTAGAGCAAGATCTGCATGCTTAAACCCCAATTTCCTATCTTCAAATAGTAAAAATAACACCCTTTGTCTCGTTATAAAATGCAGAGCACAGAGACAAATGAATAAGCAAAATAATGATGGAGTAATTGGTAGAATTAAGTGCATCCTCGTCTTGCTCCTTATTGTAATCCCATCTGTTCCAGTCAAGGAAGTGTCACATGTAAGGTTAGGTTATGTAGAGTGAAGGTTCTCAGTTTGAAGTCTTGGCTGCCATAACTGTTCTCTTCCTCCTCTAACTAAATGTTAGCGGAAATGTCTGTTTCTGGAAGGTGTACTAGGCATACTTCCCCCTTGTTTTGCTAATAATCATAATTAAAAGCATATCTGGGAGTCAGGGAGAAGGCTTAATGGAATAAACGCTTCCCTGGCAAAGGCCTGAGTTCAATTCCTGGTTCTGCCAACAAAACAAAAACAAAACAAAGTAAAACAAACAAGCACACAAACTTCCCACCATTGTCAGCACAGGCCAAGGAGAATGCTGGGAGCTGCACTTTTACCTGGTGCAGATGCTGACCAATGGCTTTTATGAAACCTTTAAAAAAGAAATGAATGCTGGGGAGATAGCTCAGCAGAATAAGTGTTTGCCTGACAAGTGCAGAGTCTTGAGTTCAATCCCCAGTACTGCAAAAAATAAATAAATAAATAAATAAATAAATAAATAAATAAATAAAAAAGAAAGAAAAGACTTGTCCACAGGGCAGTAATAGATTTTACATTTCAAAGTAATTTTACAGGTCACTATTATATTTAACCAAAACATGTAACGCAAGAAAAAATGATAAACAAAGACCTTTCATAAATATACAAGGAACTCCTTCAGTAATAAGTAATACAAAAAAAGAATACTATATAGCAGTCAATTTTGATTCACTACAGAGATGCAACATTAATTTAATCTTTAAATTTTACCATATTGACATAATAAGAAGAAACAATTTCTAAATTACCACTTCAATGAATGAATAAAAAGCTTTTGATGACACATAGCACTCGTTCATGGTAAACATTCTCAAGGCACTAGTGAGTTGGGGACATTGTTCAATACTGTAAATGTATCAAGCAGAACTGTGGTTCCCTTTATACTCAATGGTAAAATACTGATTATTTTTCTCCTAAGGTTGGGAATGAGGCGATGATAGTCACATTTCCCATCTCTACCAAAAGCAAAGAGAGAATAATAGAAACCTTACTGATGGAAAAAAAAAAACAAAACAACCTGTTTCTTTCTGCAGATAGTCATATGTACAGAAAATCTTGTGGGATCTATAAAGTGAACTGAAGATTTAAGTGGCTTCTCAGTGCAGATGGTCAAACATGGCAGATGGTCAAACATGGGAATAAATATGTTGTGCCTTGTGAGCTGTCAGTAAACATTTGGAAACTGAAATTTATGACTTAATATTTATGGCAATATAATAAAATATGAAATATTTTAAGGAACAATTGAACAATTAAGTGAATGTCTCTGTACAATTAAAATTTAATGCCTGGCCAAATAGCTCAGTGGATTAAAGCACCTGCAAACAGGTTCAGGGTCCAGGGGTTCGATCCCTGGGCCTGTCATGCTGGCCCTATACTCAAGGCATGCTGACATGGCAACTGAGACTGGGCATGGTGGCACATGCCTGTAATCCCAGCTCTTGGGAGGCTGTACACAGGTGGATCACTATGAGTTCGATCTAGTAGTGAGACCTTGAACATCCTGTAGACCCTTCCCTAAAATATAAATAAATAAATAAATAAATAAATAACAAGCAAATTCATTGTAAAACTTGACAAGAAACTGCAAAATTATTAGACACATATCAGGACCTAAATGTGCTAAAATATTTAGTAAAAGAACATGGTAGGAGGATTCATGCTATCTTAACTTTTACTCTAGCTTCTAAAACGCCATAGTAGAGATAGAGATAGGTACCAATTGAACAAAGGTCAACAAAATAGACACATGTGGGTAATTGATTTTATTTTTACAAAGATGTCAAAATATTTAAATAGGGAAAGGGGTAATGTTCTTGAAAAATAATTCTGGAAAGATGTGAGAGTGAATCTCAATACATATAGCATGATAAATGGAAAAATAAAGTAAAAATATGTGATGGACACAATTGTTAAAGCTAGAATAGTTCAACTTTAAGAAGGAAAGATGACAGAATAATCTTTACAGTAACAGTTTAAGCAAGGTCTAATAGAATACAGAAGGACAAACTACTAAAATTCTTAAATCTGACTCATCAAAATGTAAAAGTTTCAGTTTTCATAAGAGAACATTAAGAACATGAAGAAAAGGCACTGGCAGAGCATTTTAACCAATATTTTCAACTTAAAAGAACAATGCAAGCTGAAAATGTAAAAGATAACATGATTTGAATAGTTATTTTTTCCAAAGAGTATAAATAAATGATCAGGGTCAGTAGACACCAAAGTGATGAGAACTGAATTATAAGGAGACATAACAATGCTTATCAGAGCTTGTAGAATTAGGCAGAGTAACTCCACCAAGTGTGGAGGTCTTGAGGTGAGTGCAGCTGCCCTGTGTGCTGGAACCAAGAGGCACAGTACTTGCAATTTGGGAAGTGCTGTTCAGGACAGTTGGTAGAGAGAAGGCAGAAAGGAATTTACCACTGGTCAACGGGAACAGAAAATTCAGGATGTGCTGAGGCAGTCTGGATGAGCTCCACAAAAGGACCTGCTCTCGGGGTGACAGGTTTGGGATTTTGGAAGGAATCAAAGAACAGGGCAGAGGCCTCAGTTACCAAGTGTAGATGTCTCAGAAATACACTTCCCAGGGCATCTTGTTCTTTGTCTGTCTTTCAGGAATGCCTGCACTGTGGTTTACATGTTGATTCATTTGGACTTCAGTGAAAGTCTCTTCTCGGGGAAAATCTATTATCTATCTATCTATCTATCTATCTATCTATCTATCTATCTATCTATCTATCTATCTATCATCTATCATCTATCATCTATCTATCTACTATCTATCTATCTACCATCTATCTATGTATCTATGTATCTATCTATCTATCATCTATCTATCTATCTATCTATCTATCTATCTATCTATGTATCTATGTATCTATCTATCTATCTATCTATCTATCTATCTATCTATCTATCATCTATCTATCTACTATCTATCTATCTATCTATCTATCTATCTATCTATCTATCTATCTATCTGTCTGTCTGTCTATCTACCGTCTATCTATCTATCTATCTATCTATCTATCTATCTATCTATCTTAGCTTCCCATCTCATTGCTTTACATTTTTAGAAAATGTATTTGGTTGTTGCAGGGTCTCACTAAGCAGCTTGGACTCGTGGCACCCTCCTGCTTTCAGCCTCCCATTGCTGGGACTACAGACATGTGCCGCCACATCCAGACTCTGGCCGGCTCAGCCCACCTGGGGACCGGGCTGATGCAGCATGTGGTGCTGAGCATTGAACTGTGGTCCCTGCAGGTGCTTTAGTCTGCTGAGCTATGCCACCTGGCCCTCATTGTTGGACTATTTATGTTAGTTGTTTATATCATGTGGGAAAATAACTATTTTATTTTATGTCATATCCAGAACACCATCTTTTCACTACTACTGATTTGCAAAGATCCATCCATAATATTGCACTGATCATAGTTTATCTGTTTCATTAAACATGTTTACCGTTTTTTCTTTTTTTAATTAATTTTACTGAGCAGCAAATAGCAATGAGACAGTTTCAAAACAGGTTAGTATTACAGATACAATAATTAATACATTGCATATTGTTGTCTTCATAGTGCTTTTTCATAGTACAAGATGCAGACATGATATCCTGTCCAAACACTTTTAGTAAAAATCTTTCTTCTCATTGAATTCAGAGAAAGTAGCTGTATATCTATCCTAACTATTTTGAATATACAGATACAAAATGGTCCTTCTTTTGTATCCTCTTTTTTGTTTAGTTTTGTCTGAGAAGGGTATTCCATTGCCATTTAAATATTGTAGTTGCTTGTTTCCAGTGACTTTTGGCAGACATTACTAATAAATGAAGGTACTTTTTCTTTTTTTGTCTTTTTGAGACAGGGTCTCACTATGCAGTTCAGGCTGGTCTTGAGCTCACTTTGTAGCTCAGACTGGTCTTGAACTCACAACGGTCCTCCTGCCTCAGTCTCCTGAGTGCTGGGATTACAGGCATGTGCCACCATGCCTGGCCTGCATTTTTATCATATTACTAGATCAAATTTAATATTCATTCCCTTACCAAATAACTTAGAGACATTCATGCTTTGCTGATACAACCAGTGCTCCAGTGAACATTTTTGTGTCTGTCTCCTGTGTACATATTCAAAAATTTTGCATAGTAGGAATCACATCTTTTTATAATGAGTTGGGTTTCAGACATGGTAATGTGAGGGAGAGTGAGGGACATATTGAGTAAAGTCCCTTCACTCTGCCCTTGGCCCACTGACATGAATAAAATAATTCTATATGAAGCCTACACTGATGACAAGGGTGTGCGCAATTGGCCTCAGCATGCTGCAGCCATAGCTCTGCCTGTCCCTGTAGGATCATGGCAGAGCTGGTCTCCACCAAAAGCCCTTCTTACTGTCAGGAGCAGTGATGGTTCTGGGAGTGTCATCTGCTCAAGTGAGCACACGTGATGCAGGGTTGACTCAGTGTTCCTGTAGAGTCTAAGCACAAATTGCTAGCTCTGTATCCAGTTTGAATGTTCCCTTTTCCTCTTTTCCTCCTTCCTTAATGAGAAAGCCATATTTGCAGAGCCTGCCTGATTATTTGGCCAACACAAGGAAGCTTTAGCAACATGACTTAAGTATGTATTTCACTGTCTTTCATAATTCTCACTAACTGCATGAGGAGTTAAAAGACTTGTGATGGACAAACTTTTGAATGCATGGTTAACTATGTCTTGAGTGAGCGAGATGTGACAAAATGGACCACTACAGGGATCTTGCGGGTTAGCTCAGTTGCTTAAAGCACTGCTTGGGCAAACTCAGTCAGGAGCAGAGGACAGTGGTTTAATCCCCACCTCAATGTGCCACACCACATCTGCCATTAAGGGAGCCTGAACTAGCCACCCCCCAAAAAAAAAAGGAAAAGAAAAAATATCCTTCTCTAAATGGACCACTAGGACAGATCAGAGGAGTGCGAGAGGAGGCATGAAGTTGGAGAGGGCTGGCAGTGGACAGAGTAGACAGAATTAACATGCAGACAATGCTTATAAGAACTGCCTTTACATATGAAAAGGAAAGAGTGTGTGAGCAAGCCAATATGGACCCTCAGGGTAGGTCCATGCCTCCATGTCTAGTTTCAGACCTTTGGTGGTCGGACCCTCTAGGTTCCCCAGACCTGCTCTTAGTTATTCACTAAAGAGAGGATCTCAGGTTCTCCGTTTTTCTCTGTACTGCAAGGAACCTCAGAGAGGACCACCACATGCACGTGCTTCAAGAATTGAGTGTAAAATGAATCATTGTGACTTTCATTCATTTCTGCTTCTTTTAATGTGGTCATGGAGTACATTTATTTAATAAACTGTAATTGCTCACATGCCCAGCCATGCTGGAAGGAGGGGAGAAAGCACTCAGCATCCTTAATCCAATGAGAAACCAAAGTTGTTCCTGGGAGAAAGGTCCCTCCATGAGCAAGGAAAAAAATAACTGCAAACGCAAATAAAATCATGTCAGTTCCTGGGTGATTTTGCATGAAAGAAAACACAGGTTAATACAGGAAAAAGTGATGTCCACCTAATGTAGTCCACCAATTTCCTCTGCTGTCCATAGAAAAAGACACCAAAGCACAGGGCTGACACGACCAACCTGACCGGGGCACATGGCTTCTTCAAGATGCAACTAAGACCAGACTACAGGCCATTCTAGGTCTGCCCATCTGTCTACATAGGAGGATGAGAGAAGATATAAATAAATTTCATTAAGTACCATATTGTGGCTATCAACTTAAAAAGAGCAAATGCATCAAGGATCTTGTTAATCCTCAAGGATGTTGAACAACAGGAGGAGGTTATTGTGCCAATAAAGCAAGAGAGCATTCAAGAACCACTTAGGGAAACCACAGATTTCCTCACAGCCACCAGGCAAAGGAAATAGACTGCCAAGGTAGGTTCTGAGTCACAAGCACGTAATCCAGTGAGGGCCTCCTGGAGCACATTATTTCCTATTCTACAAAGTCCCTGTCCAGCCAATTAGGGATGGATTTACATTTGGATGAGGAAATTACTGGACCAGCCCATGGTCAGGAAATTCTACTTCCCCT
>PVKA01020036.1:0-41077 GCA_004027165.1 Ctenomys sociabilis
GAGTTATAGAACTAGACTTATAAAGTTACGCATTTTTAAATAACACAATTCCTTACAAAGAAGCAATTGGTGAGATTGTCATATTTATTGAGACTGTTGAATCTGTCCTATTAATTTGATTTGAAACTGCCTCATTGCTATTTGTTCTTCAATAAAATAAAATAAAATAAAAATAAAAAATATATTTATTGAGAAACATAATTAAGATTACAGAATTAGAAATTTCTAAGATAATTATTAAGATTCATGATAATGTCAATTCAATAACTATAAGCACATTAAAGATATAAGGATATTTAATGATTAAGTTAATATGGAGAAGTCACCGATTTAGACACTAGTATAGGTAATAATTTAGTATTATATTTCTTGTATCTCTTCAAAATGTAAAAACCTAGTATTATTTAAATAATAGGTAAAGAAATATAAATCAATTATAATCCATATGTATCAGAGAAGTACTGGTCTCCTAAAAACTTGTGTACATATATAACATATGCATACAGAGAAATGGTCAAAATGTAAAAATATTTGCATATTTATTCCTCTTCTATATTCACTGTATTTTTAAAATATGAAACTATATAAAGTTTCTATATGTGGTTTTCAAATTATGCAAAACTAAATTTAATAACTAAATGATACAGTTTTATATATACCTGTAATGCAAAAGCCATATTTCTCCAGGTTTTTTTTGGGGGGGGAGGGGACATATAGGGTTGAAATTTTAAATGAACAGTACAACATAAAAATTTTTACTGTGGAGTTTATTAGACAATCCACTATATTACATTCTCATCATTTGTCATAAGTGAACAATTTAGTCAGTGACCTCAAGTAATGAATTAGTATGGATCCCACTAGCAATATAATTTTACCACAATATAAAATAAGCAGTGCTTGCTAAGACGCTAGATTCAAAAATACTTTCCTAGTAAGTTACAAAAAAAACAGCTACACTTGGCTAAAAAGTTTTTCTCTTGTTTCTTGCCTAAATTCAAAGAAATTTCAGAGGTAATCAACAATTTTGCTGATATAATGTCTTACAGTAAGAAAGCACACTGTGCAAAGCTTTGTTTGAAAGGCCCCTCAACTAACACGGAGTTTATAGTTTTGTTTATATTACCCTAAATGGTTCACAAGAATGTAGCTGCCATCTTTTATCCTCTGCCAAGGGTTGAAATTTAATTAGTAACATGATAATAGTTTTAAAGATTCCCAAGTAAATATTAGTTATACAGAGCACAAATGTAACTCAAAAATTACTTCTAGCCCTAAAAGAACTCAGTTGCTAAAATGGGTATGCTAAAATTCAAAGTTTGATATCCTTGCAAGGCAGTATGAGAAACCTTAACTTTCCTGTCTGACCCAAGACCAAAGTGAAACTAGATCATTAATGGATAAAAACAAAAACTTTTTATTAAGGAATCTTAATCTCCAATTAGGCATTAATTCCCTAGAGTTGTGTTCACCTTATTTGAAATGTTCTAAAAATAATTTAACTTGTTTTCATAATCATGTCACTAATAACTTTACTTCATTGTTGATTTTAGTTCTATGTTCAATGTTCAGTAAGTATAGAGTATGACAATTCACAAAAAAGCATTCCATTTCTCTGCCCCTGTTAACTTTATAAACATTTTATATCAATAATTCAGATTCAATGAAATGTAACCATTTATAATAAAAAAAAACTCTCTGAAGCAAATTAAACAATTTTAAAACTTAAAAAGTTTATGAAGTGATGTGATAAATTTCATCTCATTTATTCCTCTCTAACCTTTACTTTTCAGAAATTACAGAAGGGAAGGGGGAGGGGAAGGCAGTTAAAAAGTGGTTTAAGTCAAATGCAGCAGAAAAATTCCTTATAGCCTCACTTTTCTTTCTTCAAGAAAGCAAAACAAAGACTCTATTCATTGCTCCCGTTGTGGGGATGCTTACTATGCATATCTCTATCACAGCTAAGCCAAAGCCCAATAGATAGGAGGCGCCATAATTTTCCACAACAAAATAAAATAAAGCTTACCTTTGTAAGTGGTTCCTGTCTCTTACCAGGCAAAAACTGGAAATCTGGGGAATCATCTCCATAACTTTCTTGGTTGGCTCAGAAATATTGCTTTTAAAATCTGATTGGGCCTCTTTCTGCTGCAATAGCTCCTGTTTGGCATATTCTTTGAGCCTTTTGTAAAGGGTTCGTAGGCCCTGCGCTGTTCGAGGAGGGCGGTCTACTCCAATTGCATTATAGTTAACTGCTATGATATCCCAACATCTATTCTTTTCCACTATTACAGAATGTTTATTGGTGTGTTCTTCGAGAATTTTCACATATGGCTTCACAAGCTTTAGTAAATCAAGCTTTTCAGATAAGGTAAAATTGGAAGATCTAGCCTTTCCTACCATTGTTCTTTTCAAATTAAGTAGGCAGTATCTGAAAACAGCACGCAGCTTTCAGCTCTGCTCAGCTCTTTTCACAAACAGAAAAAAGATCAGGCTTAACTAGGCTAGCCTCATTTAGGCCCACGCCTACAGGGGAGGGTTTATTAAAATTCCTCCAGCTTAAGCTGACGCAGGTTCAGGAAATCTGCTTAAACCAAGCCTGACCTACATAAAGCCTCTCACTGAAGACAGGAAGGCACAAGCAAAACACACTTGTGTATGAAACGAACTGCTGGAGATAGGATTTAATGCACAAAGGTCTAGAGATAAGCAAGGAACCCAGCTAAAAATTAGCTAATTTAGTGGGAATATCGAGTTTCCACATATGTGTGCCTGGCTGACAGACTGAAACTGCACAGCAGTTACCACTTTAATAAAAACAAAGGAGGAACTGTTTTGTTGCTATTTGTTTACAAATTCAGTAGACAAAAAAACTAAAAGGTATCAGTGGTGAAAGAAAGGATTCCTAACAGAGATCTAATCACTGTTTCTGACTGAGCTGGGTGTTCTCCCAGACCAAATCTGCATAATGCTGGTCCTGCTGTCAATCAGGAATTGCATATCCTCTAGCTAGTTAGGTTACACCCAGCTCAGACTACGCGGTAAACCTAAGCTGCTTTCTCCTTCATTTCACAGTCTACATTAGCCCCTGCGTATTTTTAGTATTTAAGAAGAGATTTTTATTGAATACTAACTCTGAAAACCACATAAACATTATGTTTTAAAGCAACGGATTATTCTAGTTGCATATTGTGCGAATATGCCAGCATGCTTATGTGTTAAAAAAAACAGGATTTTTTTATTTAGCGATAACCACACAACCTGGAATATAAAGGAAACACCCAATCCAGCCATTTGCAAAGCCATCAGTTTACTTGCCAAACCCAATATGAAAACATATAATAAATAATATAAACAAAAGAAACCTAAATTTTTCATGACATGCGCATCTCTCCATGTGGGGAACATTAACTAAAATCATGCTTAAACATGGTTTGGTTCAGCCAAACAATTACCAAACACCTATAAAAATGATCCCAGGGGCCAGAGAGAGCTCAGAGGCATAAGCACCTATCTGACAAGCACAAGGACCCTAATTTGATCCCTGGCCCTGCAGGCCATGCGGTGTTGGCTCTGAATGCCCAGGCAGGCATGCCTTCCCAGACCCGGATGCAGGTGCCCACCATGAGCCTGGAACTGGGTATGTGACACAAGCCTGTAATCCCAGCACTCGAGATGTTGCAACAGGAGGATCTCTGCAGTTCAAGTCTAGGGGCTACAAAAGTGAGCACAAGGCCAGCCCAAACTGCATACCCAGACCCTGCCCCAAAAAAATAAATAAATACTCCCAAGGGCCATGCAAGGCCCAAGGAAAAGGTACCAGCCTGAGCTACAAAATGAGCTTAAGGCCAGCCTGAACTGCATAGTGAGACCCTGTCTCAAAAAGACAAAAAAAAAAAAAAAAAAACAAGGAAAAGGTAAATGTCATTCTAGATACAACACCTGTATAGCTAAAGAAATGCTATAAATTCTCAATTACTTGGTTTTCATACTCTTAATATTTCACTCACTTAAATGTACTGAGGTCTTACTTTGTTTTGAATCAAACAATAAGATTGCTAACAGTTCTATATTACCTGTTGCCCAGCATGCCCTACTGGATAATCTGATTTTATAATAGTCCTAGTCTTCTACTACCTTTGAGTAGTTTTACATCTCAGTAAATTGTAGAAAATTACCCCAGGATGAATATCCCTTATCTAAAATACTTCACACTAGAACCATCTCAGGTTTTGGATTTTCTCCAGATTTTGGAATATCTGCACATATATGATGAGATATCTTGAGGATGAGACTAAAGTATGAACACAAAATTCATTTCTATTTCATATATAGTTTATTAAATACATAGCCTAAAAGTAATTTCAGTCACAATGATCACAAGAGATTAAAATATGGAATTTTCTGCTTGAGAGACATTATGTCAGTGCAGAAGATATGGAGTTAGCTAGCTAGCTAGGCTAGTAGAAGGGCCAGAGATAACAGTGGGGTGGGACCACCCATACTGAATAAACCCTCTCTTCAGGACCTTAGTAGGGAGTGAGCTGCATTCTAGGCTGCCTGAGGAAATTCTTTGTCAAGCATCCTAGAATGCAGCTCACTCCCTACTAAGCTCCTGAAGAGAGGGTGCAGACACTCCCTGCTAAAATCCTGAATTCTGAGGAAGTTACACTGATTAACCAGGTCCTTCTGAGATCCCAATTTATTATAAACATAGTGTGAAAAAACTAGACTAAATAATCTGAATCCCAGTTTGGCATTTCTAATCCAGAATCACCTGTGATAGGTGACCACAAAACAATGAAGCAATTCCTAAACTTTACTTGCCTATAAATAATTCTGAATTGAGAGGTCCTGGACAACCCACTCAAGAATTCTCCTATCTTTCAGAAGCTATTCCTATTCTTCATTTAAACTTTCCTACTCTTAACCTCCTTTACCATTTGTAATTCATTCTTCAATTTCAGGGTTCACAAACTCAGTACATCTGACACCTAGCAGATTGGGAGTCATACTTCCTCATCGCATTTTAAAAAGTTTCAATTTTTGGAGCATTTCAAGATGGTTCTCAACTTGTGTTAATGCAAATGATTCTTGTCCATACAGATACTACCAGGCTAAACCCTGAAGAGCGACTGAGACCACTAGGCCAGGCATGATTGAAGGAAACAGTGATAACTTTATTTCAGGCTGGATGCAGTCTGGTCTAGGGCAAGAAGGCCACTGGCTAAGAACAAAGGAAGAAAGTCTGCTTTATAGACTAATGTAGGAATGCAAAGGTGCATCAAGGGTCATTGGTAGGTCTGATGCCTCTTTGGGAAAGCCTATGAGGGAAGTACAGAATGACAGTACCATTTTGCTGACTTACAGAGTAGCATTCTATAGAACCAGGCCTGGGAGCCATCCTGATAAACAGATTTATTTTAATCTCTCAGGCTAAATAGGCTTTCCTGTTTGAACAGAGTGGTGGTCTATAGTTTTTCTCTTCCAGTTGGGAGAAGCCTAATTGTAAGGACCTAACAGATACAAACTAGTAAAAAGCTACTCAAAGAACCAGACCACCTGGTATTAAGTCATTCTAGCTTTTCCTAAACTTTCAAAATAGTAAAGGAGAACCAATGGATAGATTAGGTATGTGTTTTAGAGAATATAGGGTTCTTTATCTAGATATTATTATATTATTTTTGGCAGAAATAGATACATATTATGTTAAGAAATAAGAAAATTCAGTATCAAGAAAATGTACACTAAAAATGATTTTCTGGATGACTGAACATACCTGCAATCCCAGCAGTCTGGAAGTCTGAGGCAAGAATATCAATATTTGAACCAAACCCAGGCAACTTGGCCACTTACACCCTGTCTTAAAAAAAAAAAATAAGGGCTGGAATGTAGCCCACTGGAAAGGCCCTGGGTTCAATCTCTAGTACTACAAAAAATTAAAATAAAAATTATTTCAAGTCATGTCAACTTTTTTAAGACTGAACATCAAGAATGTATGAAGTGCAAGGGAGAGAGTGCTGCTCAGCACTGTTGGTGAGAGTGAGGAAGAAAGAAATAATGCTAGGAGAAAGGAGATAAGGAAATTGAGATTTTAAAAACTGTACGTTAGAGGAAAACGGCAGCCTCAGAACACACACCAGATTTAGTTTTTTTTTCTTCTCCCAAAACAGCAAAGCTAGGCAACTCCCCTTCCCCTACAACTGGGTCTGGCCTTTTTTACTTGCAAATGGCTCTCTTCCTCCCAACAATGGAGCAAACCTTTGGGATTTTTCCAGAAGAATAGACCATTACCTAGCTGGAGTAAGCCACCCAAGACTGGGGATTATCATATTCCACAGATCTCCACCTCCCAAAACACAAGATTGATTCCCAATTTCCACTGAACTATATGTACCTCGTTTCTCTGAGTACTCACTTAAATCCTTTATAATTTTTCACTTCCATGACTCTTATCTGCAGCCCCAGTAGCTCTCTTTCCCTACTTCCTTTGTGCTACACAAATTAAAATGGAGCTTGGCACTCCTAGTCTTAGGAGACAAAATCTGTTTCACCACTAGTTATTCAAAGTTAGTGAATAAAATCTGTAGTTATTGAATAAAATCTCTTTGTATCTCTTTAACATCCACTTTTTAAATCTTTGATCTAGTGAACAAAAAAAAAAAAAAAACCCAAGTTGTAGGTAGATACATACTGTATGATAACAATTATATGAAGCATACCACTCATATCATAAAGAGCTTAGCTTTTTCCTATGGAGAGAATGTACTTAGGTACATCATTTTAATGATTAAGATCACACTTAAAGAAAATATAGCAATATTATGGTGAATTGATAACTGGTAGTCAATTTGTTACACCCAGTTGAATTTAAATAGGGTGGTCCTACGGGCCAGCCAAGACAGCAGACTAAGCTCCTGCTTTGGCAAGTGCAGGGACCAGAATTCAATCCCCGATCCCACACGCCACACCTGCATTGGCCCCACCTCCGGGGCATACTGAACCAGTGACGGCACATGCCTGTAATCCCAGCACTGGGGAGGATGAAAACAGGAGGATCACTATGAGTTCAAGCTGCACAGTGAGACCCTATATCAAATACATAAATGAAAAATAATAATAAATAAATGAGGTGGCACAGCACTGCTTACCGAAGTAGGGTGGTTCCAGATATGGGCGGCCAATCTGAGGATAGCTGCCAGCAGCATAAGAGGCAGAACTGGAGAAGCTGTTGGGAAGCTGTTAGTGAAATTGTTAGAGCTGCTGAAAGCTGCTGGTTCTCTTGGGCTGTTCTATTGAAGGACCTTGTCATGCTGGCTTCCCAGTAACCTTGGCTGTTATTAGAAGAGCTCAACACTGAGGATGGTTATGGTCCATTTTGGGAGAGCTGTGGTCCTCATCTTTGAGCATTGTTTCTTGGCTCCAGTGGTGGAAAATGGTGCACAGCCTTCTGGAGAAGCTTGTCACATTGGCTTTCCTGATGGCAACTCAACTGTCCTCATAACTGGCAGAGCTCAGGACCTCACAATTTTGAGGACGGTTGTGGTGTTTTTCCAGGGAGCTCTAATTCTTACCTAGAGCATTGCTCCCTGGCTCCAGTTCAGATCCCTCAGCCAGGCTGCTAGCACAGATCCTTCATTCCACTGGCCCAGATGAAATTTCTAGCTTCCACCACTGACCTTTGGGCCATTCCTGAGCAGATCTATGAAGCAGGCCTACATGAAACATTGGGTTTTTTTTGTATTTTTAGGGAAGGGTCTTCAGGGTCTCACTACTAGATCAGATTTGTAGTGATCCGCCTGTTTATAGCCTCCCAAGAGCTGGGATTACAGGCACACGCCACCACACCCAGTCTCTGCATGAGATGTTGCTGTGGGTTCTGGGTCTCAAATTGGACTTCTGAGAGTCATTGTTACAAGCTCTAGGTTTTCAGTTGGATTCATGCAGGATATTAGGATTCAGGCCCTCAGTTGGATTCTTCAATCTTTAGTGTGTAAGCAGATTTCCTATACTCTTTATGTACGATTATTTGGGTGATTATAAAATAATCTTATAAAATCCGTCCTATATGGTATTGTTCCCCTTGCAAAAACTCCAAACCACAACAAATATGTAAAGGGACCAAGGTTCAAGATAGGGGCAGATGGGGGTTTACTGGTTAGCTCAGTTGTTTAAGTGCCCTTATGGGCAAATCCAGTCAGGCACGGGGGACCACAGTCCGATCCCCAGCTCAACATGCTATATGAGACCCACCCTGAAGGCAGCCTAAAGATAGGGGCTGAGTATAGTGGCTCATACTTGTAATCAAGTACTTGGGAGGCTGAGGCAAGAGGATCATCACAAGGTCAAGGCCAGCCTGGGCTACATAGCAAGACTGACTCAAACAACAACAACAACAATAATAATAATAATAGATTCCACTACAGCAACCATTGAGGAATAGTAGCCATGGCTCTGTACTATTCCATAGCCATGGGCCTCAAAAAGGGCCACAAAGTGATAAAGAATGTGAGCAAACTGAGGCACAGCCTCCACTATTGCAGATGCCTCACCAAGCATACCAAGTTTGTGCAGGACAGGATCCAGGAGGTGTGTAGTTTTGCCCCCTACAAGCAGCAATTAGGTGATCAAGGTCTCCAGGGACAAAGGCACCCTCAAGGTCATCAAGAAAAGAGTGGGGATGTACATCCACACCAAGAGGAAGCAGGAAGAGCTGAGAAACCTGCTGGCTGCCATGGGGAAGGCAGCTGCCATGGGAAAGGCAGCTGCCAAGAAGGACTGAACCCCTCTGTGGAATAAAGCTTTGCAGAAAATAATAATAATGTTCAATAATTATCCTTTAAAAGAAAGCAAATATAGCAGTTAAGATATTTTTAAAGTCTTCAGGGCCAATCAAATAGCTCAGCAGATTAAAGAGCTTGCAAGCAGGCACAGGGGCGAGGAGTTTGATCCCTGGGCCTGCCATGCTAGCCCCACCCCAGGACAGGCTGAGAGGTTATTGATATTGGGTGGCAGCTCGAACCTGGAATCCCAGCTCTTGGGAGGGAATAAACAGGCGGATCATATGATTCTGATTTAGTAGTGAGACCCTGAACACCACGTAGACCCTTCCCTAAAATATAAAAAAAAATAAAAAAAGAAAAAAGATATTTTAAAGTCTTCAGCCACTAAAAATGTAAGGTTGAAAAAAAGCTAAATTTCTAAACTAAAACTAATAGGAATAAATTACAGCACAAGAGTGATTTTTCTATGAACATTTTTTTTTTCAGCGTTGGAGATTCAGAATTTTGCACAGACTGCACAAGGTTCTACTGAAAGGAGATTAGAGCATGGCAAAGCTGGCCAAAGACGTAGTTGTGAACTATTAATTATAAGACCCCTGAACACATGCATCCAGAGCAGTCCCCAAAGCTCTGCTCCTGGACTCCTCCAGAGATTTCAGTTGTTTTTCAATAGGTTCCCTGAGACCTGACATCAGCCTGAAGCATGGATCCCAACACTGCCTCTCAGAACCCCTGTGTAGAAATTCTCAAGGGTTTGATTGAGATTTATACAACATATAAGGAAATATATGCCAGAAAGAGCATACTATAGTGACTTTTCTCACTTTAGTGTGCCCTGCTTTCTCCAGGGAGTCCTTGTCTTGATTTTCTCCTTTTTATTTGGCCCAAGCTTGTTCTGCAGAACCAGTTTGCCTCTCTTTTTTCACTTTTACTTTCTCAAATAAACTTTGCCAATGCTTTGTGCTCATTTTATTCAATTCTTTTTCCCAAAGAACCTGGAATCTAACTCCAAAAGAAAAAGGGAGCAACCCAAAACCTGGTAATATGTTCTTGGCAAGCCACTTGTAGAAGGAGCTGTCCAATAACAGTATCATAGCACTACATCCACAGCCCTCTATGAACTGCTCTTAGGCAAAAGCATGATGAGTATTCAAAGTATTTCTATATTTTAGGATACCCTCCACCAAACAGATGGATTATAAATCTCATTAATCTTTGTCAGCCCAGTTCTCTGGAAAACAGAGTCTAATTAAAATGCCCAAGGGCCAGCCAAATAGCCCAGTGGATTAAAGCGCCTGTGCAGGGGCTGGGGGTTCAGCCCAGGATCCTGCCATGCCAGCCCCACCCCTGGGGCACACTGAGACAGCAATAGAGACTGAACGTGGTAGGGCATTCCTGTAAACCTAGCTCTTGGGAGACTGTAAATAGGAGGATCACTACAAGTCTGATCTAGTAGTGAGACCCTTAACATCCTGTAGACCCTTCCCTAAAATACAAAAAAATAAATGCCCATGCTTTCCTTGAAAGGAGTCTACAGAGGACAAAGATAGAAAAGGTAAACTGAGGCAAGGAAAAAGGTAAAGCAATGCAAAGTACTGACTACTGCCTTACATAAGCTACATAAAGATACAGTTAGTCACTTGGTAATTCATCCAATTGGTATCTCCTAGCAACCATGTGATAAGCAATGAAAAGAAACCATATTTTAGAGTGGCCAGAGGAAAAAGAGGAATTTATCTGATAGGGATTATGTATCCTCTTTCCCATTCATCAAAATGTATCCCACTAGGAGTGCACTACAGTGGACTTCACTGCGTAATCAAGCCTCCAAAGCTGCTCAGGATGCTATGATTTGGTGCACCATCCAGGACTGGAAGTGGCAGGAGGAGTCAGATCCTGCCCGAGTACTGTAGTCATCAATGAGAAGAGCCCTCATTGCTCAGCTGAAGCAACTGAATGGCCTCCAATTGGCAGCAGACAAGTTAGAGGTACATGATGCCAAGAGGCACATAAGATTATGTTTAATATAACTAGAATGTAACATGAGAAGGTAAGACATTAAAAAATAATTTATGGATGGGCCAAACAGTTCAAAGGATGAAAGCACCTGCAAGCAGGTACAGGGGCTGGGGGTTCGATCCCTGGGCCTGCCCTGCAGGCTCTACCGCCCCTGGGGCATGGTGAAAAGATAACTAAGACTGGGTACGGTGGTAAGCTCCTGTAATCCCAGCTCTTGAGAGGCTGTAAACAGGTGGATTTCTATGAGTCCAATCTAGTAGTGAGACCTGAACACCCTGTAGACTCCCCTAAAAATAATAATAATAATAATTATTATTATTATTATTATATCATTTACCACATAAAACTTGGGCAAAGACTAGAGTAAATCCAAACCCTAATAATCATAGTCAGATATAGCATTTAAGTATCTCATACTTACTATTCTTTGGTAGTGTCATTCTGTGACATTAAGTAGACAAAACACCTAGGATTCAGGGATCTTAAAACCTTTCACAAAATTAAAGTCAAATTAAAAAATTTATTCCACCTATGCTAACTGAATCACAGGACTCTAGATTTAGACATACCTTAGACCAGCTCCCAGTTTTCTATTAAGGATTTCTGCTTGACCAAGTCCTGTCCTTGGCACAAAAATATTTTGAGCTAGTAAATTCTACTAGCTAATAGAATTTCTACTAAATTCTACATCAGAAACTAGTTGGCAAAAACGTGGCTCTCTAGACTGGGGCTGCTGGCACATACTTGTAATCCCAGCACTCTGGAGGCTGAGGCAGAAAGACTGAAGTGAGTTTGAGCCCATCCTGGGCTACATACATACTGAGTTTAAGACCGGCCTGAAATACACAAGATTGAGTCTGGGGAGGGAGGGTAGCAGAGGGGCAAGACAGGCAAACCTGAACCTTAGTTAAACATTGTACACTGAAAAACTGATGACCTACTATTTTTTGGCTATTCTGTGAAGCATCTTATTAGCACAGATAACAATGATAGTCATTTAACAACATCTATTCCATTCTGCTGTATAACCATATTTGGGTGAAACCAAAGAAGGTTTGTGCCTCACTTGAACAGGGAAAATTCTCAAGAAGCAATCAAGATTTCTGTTGATACTCATAATGTACATTTTAAGTTAGAAAACTCCAGGTCAAAGCAAAGTGTCAGAATCAGAACAAACTTAAAAAATCTTATTTAGTGACTATGACTAGAACTATTAGATGCCATAGATAAATGAGAAAAAGTATGCAGATGCAATAGGATCCATCCTTTGCTAGGATCCATCATTTAAGGAAGGGGAAAGTTTAAGAATGAAGCCAAACCTCTAGATGACAGATAGAAAACATAGAAAGAAATTCGGCTTATGATGACATTCTATAAACTACTAGGAGAGTCAAACCTGAAGCCTAACATTTCCAATCACAAATGGCAATAAAAACCTTCAATCACATAAACCGCTGTTTTTTTTTTTTTTGTTTTTAAATAGTATCTTTTTGTTTGTTTGTTTGTTTGTTTTGGCGGAACCAGGGATTGAACTCAGGCCCTTGAGCCTGCCAGGGAAGCACTTACTCCACTAAGCCATCTCCCTGGCCCCACCACTGTTTTCTTAAACTGATGGATAAATAAGATACTTCAATGATAAAGAACACTTGATGAAATTAATGTCCACAAACCAGCACTCCAAATATTTCATTAATTTTATTGAGAAAGAAGTAGCAACGAGACAGTTTCAGAACAGTTTAGTAAGACAGTTACAGTAATTAATATATTGCATATTACTGTCTTCAGATTCCAAAAATTCTTAAGGATATTCTAGAAAGAGATAACAAGGAATACAACTCCATGAAGAGTTCT
Source organism: Ctenomys sociabilis (assembly GCA_004027165.1). Taxonomy (NCBI): domain Eukaryota; kingdom Metazoa; phylum Chordata; class Mammalia; order Rodentia; family Ctenomyidae; genus Ctenomys; species Ctenomys sociabilis. The sequence goes on from PVKA01020036.1 coordinate 12,651, forward strand.
GTTGGCAGGACAAGCAATGAAACAGGCAGGAAAAAAAGGGTATCAACAACACAAAAATAATATGACAAGTACAAGTCAACAGATACCAATTATAACCATCAATGCTTATAGTTTCAATTGACCAATCAAAACAAATAGACTGGCAGAATGGTTCAAGAAGCAAGATCTAATACTATGCTGTATGTAAGACACAATGAGGCTGGGGAAATAGCTCAGTAGAATAAGCACTTGCCTGGCAAGCGCAAGGGCCTGAGTTCAATCCCTGGTTCCACAAAAAAAAAAAAAAAAGAGCCAGGGAGATGGCTCAGTGGAATAAGTGCTTTCCTGGCAAGCACAAGGGCCTGAGTTCAATTCCCAGTTCCGCAAAAAAAAAAAACAGTGAATTCAAAATGAAATTCATAGACTCATAGTCAAAGGATGAAAACAATCCATGTGGCTATTCTATTTGCAGACAAAGTGGTTTTAAGACTGATTAAGAGAAACAAAGATCACTACACCCTTGTAAAGAGAACAATTCAAGAGAAAAAGATAATAATCATAAATATATATGCAACAAATACCAGCACATTTAACTATATAAATTTTTTTTTTTTTTTGGTGGAACCAGGGATTGAACTCAGGTCCTTGTGCTTGCCAGGGAAGCGTTTATTCCACTGAGCCATCTCCCTGGCCCTTTAACTATATAAATATTAATGGACTTATGTGATGAGATAATGACAGAGAAGTAAGACTCCAGGGACCAGACTGATGGTGCAGATCTGTTTTATTGCGTAAGCAGCTGAGTATATATCAGCGGAGATATGGAAGGGTGTGAATAGGCAAACTGTGGGGCGGGTCAGGGCTGCTCTTCTGCCAGTGACCATCAGCCAAATATGCCTAGCGATCTGGCTCCTGGAGTGTGCTCTACAGATGCTCCTCAGCAATGGCAGTGAGCACAGCCTCTGGCCCTGATATGCCCACAGAACTAAAAAATCAAATAAGCACTAATATAACTGTATTAAGAGTATCTCAATACACCAATACACTATTGTCACAACTAGACGGATCAACTAGACATAAAAAATCAACAATGAAATAGAACTGTATCAAACTTTTGAACAAATTAATTTAGTAGATGTCTAGTGTTCCCCCCTGCACCATCATAATACACATTCTTCTCAGCTGCACAAAGGACATTCTCCAAAACAGACCACATAGAACATAAACTTAAGTAAATGCAAAGGAATTAAAATTATCTAACATATATTACCAGAACACAGTGCAATGAAATTGAAAACCAATGGCAAAGGAAACTATAAGAACTTCATAAACACTTGGAAATTAAATTATATTCTCCTGAACAACCAGTGGGTCACAGATTAAATTAAAGAAGAAATTAGACAGTTTCTACAATTAAACAATAATGCCAGCATAACATACTGGAACTTATGGGACACAACAAAAGCAATCCTATAAGAGAAAATTTATAGCAGTGAATTCCCATATCAGAAAAACAGAGCGAGGATCTGGGGAGATGGCTCAGGAGAATAAGCGTTTGCCTGGCAAGCACAAGGGCCTGCGTTCAATCCCCAGTTCTACCAAAAAAAATAAGAAAGAAAAACAGAGCAAGCACAATAAACCTGATGTTTAATGTCAAGTTTCTACAAAAAGAAGAGCAAGTCAAGTTCAAAACTCACACAAAAGAGAAAATTATAAAACTGAGCAGAAATTAATGAAATGGAGACTAAGAAAACAACAACAACAAAAAAAAAAAATCAATGGATTGAATAGTTGGTTCTTTGAAAGACTAAATAAAAAACTTTTAGCCTTTCCTTATTAAAAAAAAAAAAAAGCAAAGACTCAAACTCATGCAATTAGGAATGCAAAGGGCAAAATCACAGTAAGTCCTGCAAAAATCCAAAACATAATGTATACCTACTTCAAAAACTTTTTTTTTTGTTTGTACTGAGAATTCAACTCATGACCTCATGCTTGAAGGAATTCTAGGAACAATGGAGGGTAAGAGCAAACTAAATGTATTGAAAGAAAACTTCTGTCTGAAAAAGACATAAGGTGTTCCACATGGGTAGCCTCTTGATAGGTTTTTAATTACATCTTTAACTTCTTTGACAGATATCAGTTTATTAGCTTTCACTCTAAAATCAAGAACAAGAGCCAGGCATGGTGGCACATGCCTGTAATCCCAGCACTTGGGAGGCTGAGGCAGGAGGATTGTTGTGAGTTCGAGACCAGCCTGAGCTACAAAGTGAGCTTAAGGCCAGCCTGAACTGCACAATGAGACCCTGTCTCCAAAAGACAAAAAAAATAATATAAAGAACAAGACAGGATGTCCACAGTCACCACTCCTACTCAACATACTTCTGGAAACATTAGCAGGGCCAGTTAGACAAGAGAAAGAGGTAAAGGGAATAAAGATAGGAAAAGAAGAAGTTAAATTATCATTATTTGCAGAAAACATGATACTCTAATATACCCCAAAACTCCACTGAAAGACTTCTAGATTTAATAACCAGTTTCAGTCAAATAGTTGGGTACGTTGTCAACAATGAAAAATCAAGAGCATTCTTCTATACAAATAGGAAACTAAGAAATAAGGGAAACACCTTTCACAACAGCATCAAAAAATAAAAAAAAAGAAACACCTAGGAACCAATCTAACAAAAGAAGTAAAAGGCCTGTACATTGAAACCTACTGTACTCTAAAAAAGGAGCTAAAACTTGAGACATACTCAGCCACCTTATCTTTGATAAAGGAGTCAAACACTTTCAATGGAAGACAGCCTCTTCAATAAATGCTAAGGAAAGAGGATAAAGCTCAGTGACATAAGTGCCCCAGTATGAAACAAATGGACTTAGCAGATGTCTATAGACTGTTCTATAAAATAAATAAATACTGCTGGGAAAACTGGCATTCCACATGCCAACAATTAAAACCATACCTGGGCTAGGGAGGTAGCTCAGTGGTCTAAGCACCTGCCTGGCAAGCACAAGGACCCAGCTTCAATCCCCAGTACCACATGCCATTCTGGCTCCATACTAAGCCAGTAACCAAAACTGGGCGTGGTACCACATGCCTGTAATCCCCCTCAGCGTTGGAGAGGCTGACACAGGAGGATCACTACAAGTCCGATCTGCACAGCAAGACTCTGTACCAAATAAATAAGTAATAAAAGATTAAAAACATACCCATATCTTTTACCATACACTAAACTAAAATAAAAATCAATCAATGATCTAAATATCAAAACAGAAACACTAAATGTGCTATAAGATTGAATAGGTAGAACTCTTCAAGACATTATAGGCAAAAACTTTACGAACAAAACCCTCAATGAGGGACAGGGAGATAGCTCAATAGAAGAAGCACTTGCCTGGTCCTTTAACTGGTTATTAAGAAGTGCAAGGACCAGGGAGATAGCTCAGTACAATAAGCGCTTGCCTCACAAGTATAAGGTCCTGAGTTCAATCCCCAGTACTGCAAAAAAAAGTGGGGGAGTGGGCAAGATAGCTCAGTGGTCTAAAGAGCCTGCTTAGACAAGCTTAGGCAGGCTCAGGGGACCATGGTTCAATCCTCAGCACCATATACCATGCCAGCCTCAGGGTGGGAAGAGCCACCCAAAAAAAAAAAAAAAAAAAAAAAAACCCAAATGCACAGGAACTATCACAAAGAATCAACATCTGGGGTCTCATCTTACTAAAAACCTTTTGGACAACAAAAGAAATTACTGGGACTGGGGAGATGGCTCAGTAGAATAAGTGCTTGCCTGGCAAGCAAAAGGGCCTGAGTTCAATCCCTGGTTCTACCAAAAGAAAAAAAAGAAATTAGAGTGAAGAGAGAACTCACAGAGCAGGGGGAAAAATTTTACCAGCTATTACTCAGACAAAGAATACCTATAATATATAAGGAACTCAAAAAAATCAGAGCCCCTAAATTTGAAGACCAAATCCAAAAATTGGCATCTGAGATGAATACATACTTCTCAGGTAAAGATGTACAAGAACAAATAAATATATGAACAAAATGTTCTACATCACAGGTCTTTCAAGAGGTGCAAATTAAAACACTGAGATTCCATCTCACTCCAGAAAGAATGGTTATTGTCAAGAAATCAGGGGCCAGGGAGATAGCTCAGTTGAATAAGCACTTGCCTGGCAAGCACAAGGGCCTGAGTTCAATCCCCAGCTCTGCAAACAAACAAAAAAAAAAAAAAAAAAGAAATCAACCAATAGTGGTTGAGTACCTGCCTGGAAAGTGCAAGGACACAGATTTGATCACCAGGTCCACATGTTGTGAGGGCCACCAATACTAGATGTGGTGCACACCTGTACTTCCAGAACTAAATCCAAGCTGAGTATCAAGACCCAGTACTAAATAAATTTAAAAAAAAGATAAAGAAATCAACCAATAACAAATGCTGGCAGGGTGAGGGGGGAAAAGAAACCCTTCTCTACTCTTGATAGGAGTGCAGTTATGGTACAACCATTACGGAAATCAATGTGGAGAGTCCTCAAAAAACTAGGACTGGAGGTATTTGACCCAGCTATTCTCCTCCTTGGAATTTTTCCAGAACTGAAAACATCACATCACAGTGATTTATAATCACCCATGTTTAACCATTTGTCATAGGTAAATCTTAAGACACAAGCCAAATGCCCATCAAGTGAGAAATCGACAAAAAAGATGTGGTATTTTTATACAATGGAGTATTACTCCACTATAAAAAAAAAAGATAAACTCAAGCCTTTTATAGGTAAATGGATGCAACTAGATACCATACTCACAAGTGAAATAAATTAGACCTGCATGTATAATATAAAATAAATTAGACCTGCATGTATATCATATACACTCACTAGTGTAAAAACCTGAAAGAGTAAATAAAATCTGAAAGGTACAATAGATACCATGAAAGAGAGAAATTGTTCAAAGAGAAGAAACAACTGGGTTGAGAAAAAGAAAGGAGAGGGAGGGAAGGGGGAGAAGATATATTTAAGTATGTATGCAGGATGGCTTGGCTAATTGTACTGCTGATTTCTGCTGGTCTAATGAAAGACACAGTTAATGCCAAATTTCTTTTTTTGTCCTTTTAAATTTTTATAACTTTGAACTTGATAACCTGAACTGCACAGCGAGACACCATCTCAAAAAGACAAAATATAGTAACTCAGGAAACATGTAAGAAATACATGCTAGAGCTAGGTGTGGTCACTTGCCTGTCATGGCAGAACTCAGGAGGCTGAAAAGCAAGTTGGGAAGGCCAGCCTTGGTTATATAGCGAGGTAAACACCAGCCTGGAATCTACAGTAAGAACTGCCTCAGACCAAAAAAGAAAAGAAACAGAAATATGAAATGCATGCCAAAAGTTACAGGTGAAGTAGCATGGTATGAGAAAAGGTTCAGTGAAAAAGAGAAAGAAAGGAGGTTCCAACTCAATGACCAAGCATATGGTTAGCATGCACAAGGTCCTGGGTTTAAGGAAGATAGCAGTAATGGTGAGTACACAACAGAAAAAGAGCCTTTCTGAGATCTAGTGTCCAAACACTGGAAGACAGCACACAAGCAGGAGGGAGGTGCATCCTGAATACCCAGGAAAGATCTAAAGGGAGGACTGAGGCCAACAGCGTGAGCAAAGAAAGAAGTCTGTACTTTCTCACTGAGCCTAGTGATAGGTTTCGACCTATCACCTAGACTCACTGCATGGGAGGGGAGGCTCAAACCAGCAGACATGCAGTGACAACTGGCAACCTCAGAGGCTTCCACAGAAAAAAATGCACCAGTGGAAAGGAGCAGTAAATGCAGTGAGAGGACTGCAGTGGCTAGTGAGTCATTCAGGTGCAGATGTCCTCCAGGAGAGGAGAGCTTGGAACTGACAGCAACTGCTGGTTCTTTCTACTACATCCAGGTATCAGACCCAGGAAGCAGAGTTTGAGTTGGAGGAGGTCAGGGAGCCAAATTCAAGCTGGCAGGGAATCAACTTCAAGTTGCAGGAGGCTCATGGACTTCCATAGGCTGAATAGGTCTGGTTCCAGCCTCACCGCCAGAAACCAGCCTGAACTTCAGTGGAAATAAAGATGCAGGCTCACAGTAATTATCCACTGGCCCACTATTAATCTACAGCTGGCTTGCAGGGATCAATCAATTTAGATCTAGACTCCTCTGCCCATGTTATCTACCAATGACAGCAGACACACCTTGAAGTGGATTTTTTTCCTTATTTTCTTTTTTGTTTCTTGTGTTTATGCGACAGGGTCTCCCTATGTAGTTCAGACTGGTCATGTGCTCATTTCGTAGCCCCCAGATTGGTCTCAAGCTCACAGCAATCCTGTTGTCTCAACCATCCACCAGCTGGGATTATAGGCACATACCACCAGGCCTAGTTCTGAACCAGCACAGTGTGTGGGGCCAGTGATCAAACTCAGGTCCTTGTGTTTGCCAGATAAGTGCTCATGCCTCTGAGCTACCTCCCTAGTCCCTTGCTTTTTTCTTTTTGTTGATGCTGTTTTCTTGATTGTTTTTATATGACTATGATCATGGTTTCTACTTTGTTGTTGTTGCTGTTGTTATTTTCTTCCATGTTTTTTTTTTTTCCTCCTTCTTATCCCCTCTGGTCTCCAGGACCAGTTTCCCAAAGTCTGTCCTCCAGCCTTGCTTTGAATCTCTTCCTCTTCTTCTAATTCCCTATTTTTGCCTCAACCCATTTTACATTTTCTTCCAAGGGTAGAACCCTTGGTATATTTACCATATACCATTGTTTGTTCTGTTTTAGATTTTGTTATATAACCACAAATCTAATTCATCCTCAGTAAGGAGGTAGGGAGGAAGGGGACAGGGAGACAGACACAGGGAGAAAGAGAAAGGGGGAAAAATAGAAAAAGAGACAAAATATTAGAACCTATTGAATGTAGGATGTTAACTGGACTATTCCTTTAATTTATCTATATGTGGGAAATTTTTCAAAATAAAAAGGTGATGTGGGAAAATGGAGGCATATTTTAAGTGGAAGATACAGGTTTGAATCTCAACTCAGAATGGATTACACTGAAAATTTAAAGGATGTCAAAAGGTGACATCCTTTACAGAGTAATGTCCTGTACACACTAAAAGTCTCTCAACCCCATCCTTTTCTATACACTGTATCATTCTCCTACAGTCCACCATAAAGAACAAAATGTTTCTCACAATGTTCTTTTTCCAATTTAACCACTCTTTGAATGAGAGGCAGGAGAATATTAGGAGGTTTCCTGGCCCAGTGAATGTACTAAATCAAAGAAGGGATTAAGGGATTAAGGGTTGAGTTAAATGAATTCTCTAATTTATCTTAACCCTTAACTCCCTTCTCATATTGGCAGGGACAAGAATAAGAAACACACATTTAGGGGCCGGAGAGATGGCTCAGTGAAATAAGCGCTTCACTGGCAAGTGCAAGGGCCTGAGTTCTATCCCCACTTCCACCAAAAATAAAAAAATAAAAAATAAAAAAAACAACACACATTAATCCCAAGTCAGAAACACATATATTACAAAGCTTACATATCATTCACTGGCAAAAAGATTAGTTACCATGATTGGGGGGATACACTTAGACCATTAGCTGCCTCAGGCTTGAGTAAAGAAAATAAGGATGGGAAAATAGAATAGTTACCTATTAAGGACAAAAAGAAAAAAAAGTAGGTGAGGAATGGGGAAGATAGCTCAGTAGAATAAGCGCTTGACTGGCAAGCTCAAGAGCCTGAGTTCAAACCCAGGTTGCCCCCCCAAAAAAATTAGGAGAAACAAGAAAAAAGAAAAAAAAAATCAGTGAGATAGGGCAAAAACGGGACCAGGGAGATAGCTCACTAGGAATAAGCACTTGCCCAAGTTCAATCCCCAGTTCACCAAAAGGAAAAAAAAAAGAGAAAGAGGGAGATGGGACAAAAGATGAAATCATAAGCTCAGAACTCCCAAAGGAGTTCTGATATCAACTCCAAAAGGCTTTCTCAGACTCATCCTGACACATGTTACACTTCTGAAGTTACAGGAAACACATAAGTGGCACTAGGATAAAGGCAAATCAGGAAAACACAATTCTTCTCTGCTCCAACAAGAAATGAACCCATTTAAAGGAAAAGTTCATTCATCAAACAAAGTTCCATAATTTCCTTTGTGGGGGCCAGGGAGATGGTTCAGTGGAATAAGTTTCCCTGGCAAGTACAAGGGCCTGAGTTCAAGTCCCGGTTCCGCCAAAAACAAACAAACAAACATAATTTCCTTCCAAAGAGTAAAGTGTTAAGCATAAAGGTATTTTGCTGATGGGCACTAGTATCACAAGGATGGAAGTTACAATTCCATACCCCAACAGATGGGGCTGGCTCCTGGAATCTGCTGATTCAACTAAACACTGAATTGAAATGTAATTTGGAAAAATGTAGTCTTAATGCCTTTCAAAAAAATAATAATAATGCATTTGTCTTAACTCTTCTCTCATTGCTGGGACAAATGAAGGAAGGAAAGGTTTATTTAGCTCACAGTTACTAGAGTGGTTTCAGTCCATACTCGACTGGCCCCAAGGCAGACTGGCACATGGTAGAGAATAACCTTGCATGGTGGTGGTGAAGAACAAAAGCACAAGGGAGAGGTAGCAGAGCTCAAGCGGCTTCTCTTCCCACCTTACATTGTAATGCAAATTACCTGCCCCAGGGCAGGGGCAGCATCCACACCAATTACAATAATCAATTACAAACTCCAGAAGCTACCCCAAGACTGCATAAGGCTTTGAGGGGATACCTATACACAAATCTTAACAGTATTTCAGCTGGGTGAGGTGGTGCACACCTGTAATCCCAGCACTTGGAGAGGCAGAGGCAGGTCTGCCATGAGTTCAAGGCTATCCTGGACAACACAGTGAGGTCAAGGCCTACCTAGGCTACAAGGGGAGACCCTGTCTCAAGAAGAATAGAAAAAGATTTTAAAAATAATAATCCCTTTCATAAGATCAAATAAACACCTATGAACCATCTATTTTATAGTTAACTGGAAAATAATCTCTTACAGACACAAAAAGAACCACAATCATTATTTTAACTCAATTCAACAATATATGTTAAGAGTTTGGTTTTCTTGCAATATATGCCTCAATAATTCAACTCTTGGGCTGGGGAGATAGCCTGCCTGGCAAGTGCAAGAACCTGAGTTCCATCACCGGTAATGCATGCTACATCAGCTCAAAACTGGGCATGATGGTATATATCTGTAATCCCAGGACTAGGGAGGCTGAGACAGGAAGATCACCTGAGTGTAGCTGCACAGCAAGACCCTGTACCAAGTAAGTAAATAATTTTTTTAAAACAAGTCAATTCTTATTGATTTTAAATTATTGCAGACTACAATAAGTTAACAATTTATTCAAGTTTGCCTCTCCAATGTTACCATTAACATATCACAAAATTTTTAAATCAACTTTTGGTTTTTGTGTTTTTTCAGATAGAGTCTTGCCATGTAGCTCTGGCTGGACTTGCACTCACTATGTACCACAGGCTGGCCTTAAAGCCCTCAGTGTTCCTTGTGCCTCAGACTCCAGAGGGCTGAGATTACACAGGTATGCCACCCCACCAAAATGTTAAAGTGTTAAATGCAATTAATTTTGATTCTTACAGAAAAGACCATATTTGCCCAATATATTTACAATAAGACTTAAATATGTACCTACTATAAAGTACAAAATTTTTTTTTCGTCTTTTTGAGACAGGGTCTCACTATGCAGTTCAGGCTGGCGTTAAGCTCACTTTGTAGCATAGGCTGGTCTCAAACTCACAACAATCTTCCTGCCTCAGCCTCCCGAGTGCTGGGATTACAGGCATGTGCCAAAAGTACAAAATTTTAAGTACTACATGGTTATTAATCCAAAATAATTAACTTACAGCAACAAAATACCTGAATTGCCAACAATGTAGATACTATATCAATAATAATTAAACACAACATATTCACTCTTTATTTTGGTCTTTTTGAGACAGGGTCTCACTATGTAGTTGAGGCTCACTTGAGCTCACATGTAGGCCAGGCAACATATTCACTCTTGAGTAGTTACTTAAAGGTCAAGTATAAACTTCATCAATAAAAAGCACATTCTTACCTGTATGAGAAGGATCTAATACTGCCATTGAAGATGATTCAAAACAATACTTTCCACTGTAATTATTTCTTTCCCTAGTGCTTCCTTCAGTACACCAAAGATTTGAACTACACACTCTAAGATCCTCTTGTGACTGGAGAAGGGCATTATTTGCAGCACCCTAAAATTTCAAGGAGAAATTAAAACTAACTTATCATATTTTGTTTCTTTTTGAAACTAAATTATGTTATCAAAGTTGAAAAACATGGCAGAATAAAAATTATAATCACAGTGCATTTTAAATAAAACTTGAAAAGTTTTTAAAGCAATTAAAATATGCTAGGGCCAGGGAGACAGCTCAGTAGAGCAAGTGCTTGCCTGGCAAGTGCAAGGGTCTGAATTCAATCCCTGGTTCCACCAAAAAAAAAAAAAAAACCAAGATGGAACACATGCCATTCATGTAGTCAAGTCCTCTTTTTCTTGTTAAATTTCTCAATACTAAAATCAACACATTTTCCCTCTCATACACTCAACAAGCATGCAATCATTAAATTACATCCCTCACCCTTAGGCCCCTTCCCTTTCTGAGACACAGCCTCACAATAACTAACCTACTGCAGCAATAACAGCATTAACAGAAGTTAACCTAATCACCTATTAACAGTTTCCCTTCTCAACACTGTTACATTAGGTATTAAGTGTCCACTACATGAATTTTAGGGGGCACATTCAAATACCCTTTTATCTGTGGGAACAGATTCTAAGACCCCCAGTGGATGCCTGGAACTGCATATAGTTCTGAACCCTATATAATATTTTTTCCTATATATAAAGACTTAAGGGGCTGGGGAGATGGCTCGGTGGAATAAGCGCTTCCCTGGCAAGCACAAAGGCCTGAGTTCGATCCCTGGTTCAGCAAAAAAAAAAATAATAATAATAATAACAGTGTAATAATCTTTCTCTCAAAATATCTAAATGTACTTTCATCTTTTAACTTCAAGGAAGCACTTTACAGCTTCTGTTTGGCACATGTAAATTGTAAGCATCAGTACTCTTGTGCTAAGCACTGGTTCAAGGTCAACACAGGTCAACACAGTTGACCTGACAACCAAGACAGCTACGAACTAACCAGGGCCACTGGAGTACAGACAGCATGGGTATGCTGAACAATTGACACCCTGCATGGAACGAGTGGGCTGGTACAAAACTTCACCTCACTACTCAAAAGGCACATAATTTAAAACTTATGAATTGTTTATTTCTGAATTGTTATAAATTTTCCATTTAATATTTTGTACTAAAATTCAACACAGGCAAGAGAAGTCTTGGAAAGTAAAACAAGGACTAAGGGAGCACCACTATAGCTTCAGGTAGTGCCCTGGAGGCAGGAAAAAATCACAATTCATATTAGGAGGTACACTGTATTTTTTTTGTGTCTATTTTTTTCACTTAGTATCCTTTATTTAAAGAAAATAAAACCTGTATTTGAAAGATAGTATAGTAATAATTGGTATGTCATGACAAGAAGTACATATTTAGAAGGCCAGAATGACAGGCATTCCAAGCTTGACCCTTCTATTACACATTGCTATCTTCAGTGCAGTTGCTTGGTTCACAGGTATCAGCATGTATAGTTAGTCAGGATGAGAATTCTACCAATGAACTGCTCGTTTCAAAAACCTGCTGATGTTTCTCAGGATCACTGTCTTACCCATCTTGTGAGCATATATGTATGGCTTTACCCTTGTCATGTTTCCCAGCTTTTCTACTTGCCCTCTCTTTGTTGCCCAATTGTCAAGGTCTCGCTTTCCTTTCAATTGTGTTATACCTTTCTATTTGTAACTCTTCTTTTGAGTACTTATACTAGGGACACTATATATTTACACATGTAGGTCTACTTTACTTGACTGTATTGGTTATTCCATTACTAGAGATTAACTTTGACCACTTGGATTAAGGTGCTATCTGCCAGGTTTCCCTGCAAAATTAGTATTTTTCCCCTTTGTAACTTTTTAAAGAATGCCACAGGAGATAACTGACTACTTAAAAATCAGTATTTCCTCATCAAATATTCACCCTCTAGTTCTGGCAAATACTCTACAACATCATTTCATTTTATGACTTCAGCATCCCATTACCAAGAAGAGTTTATTCATTTACTAATTTTTTCTTTTACTTATTTTAGAATGGAGTCAGATTCTTAAATTGTTCAATGAGCTATAGTCTATTTCTATGTTTAATTTGATGTTCAATTTACCCCAGATTTTTATCTAACCAATCACCTATAAACTTCTAAAGACACCAAAAGAATGCATTTTCTTTACTATGGGTTAAACCAATCTAAAATGAAAAATTGCCAAGCACAGATGGGATGGCACCTGTATTCTAGCTACTCAGGAGACTGAGACAGGAGGATTGCCACAGGTCCAAGGCCAGCATGGGAATCATTGACATCAGGAGTTCAGGCCAGCCTGGTGAACACAGTGAAACCCTATTTCTATGTTAGTTAATTAAGAATAAAAATTTAAGAATGAATCAAATCCCTAGTTCTGCAAAAAAAAAAAAAAAAAAAGAATCAAAGATATGACAGATTTGGCTGCTAAAAGGAACATTTTAGTTTTCTCATGTTACTTTGCTTGAAACTGCTGTATAATTTAGAAATTCCAGAAAAGGGAAAAGGGAAAAAGTTTTTTAATAAAAAATATACATTCAATCCCCAGTTGCACAAAAAAATAAAATAATATATATACATACATACACACACCAAAAAAAAAAAAAAATGTTTATACTACTAATTTCTCTTAGTTCACTGAAAAGGAAGGTTTGTGCTAATATTGTTTGGACAACTAAATGCCTACATTGTGAACTCTGAGTAACTTAAAGATCAATACACAATGTATTAACCATTGTTGCCTTCTGATTATCTTGTTTTGAAAGGTTTTTTTTCTCTTTAAATTAAAACAAAAAGAAAGTAACATCTACTTCATTAGTTTCAAAAAGTAAGGCTTGGTATGGTAACACTCACCTGCAATATCACTACTTGGGAGGCTGAGACAAGAGGATTGCCACAAGTTTAAGGGCAGTGAGGGTTATATGAGTTCAAGGTCAGCCTAATCTTAAATAAAACCAAAATTTAAAAATGAAAATAACCATTAAGTTTACTGATACAGTTGAAAGAAAAAAATAGAAAACCAGTGTTTTGGACCAGAATTAATCCTAAGAAACTACATGAAAAATAAACCTTAAGAGAAAGGTATCAAGATAATTCAACCGAAGACCAGAGAGATAGTTCAGTAGAATAAGTGCTTGCCTGGCAAGCACTTTCCCTATATTTCTATAGGGAAAAAATAGCCCTTTTTTTAGATGGGGTCTTACTATGTGGTTTAGGCTGGCCCTGAACCCAGGCTAGCCTCAAACTCACAGCAATCCTCTTGCCTCAATCTCCCAAGCACTGGGATTACATGCATGGTCACCATGTCAAACAAGAACAATCTTTTCCACAAATGATCCTAGAACTGGTTCTCTGTATGTGAAAGAATGAAAATGCATCACTATTTCTCATCATACATAAAAAGTAACTCAAAATGGATCACAGACTAATGTGCAAACTGTAGAAGATACAGCAGAAGTATTCAAGACCTCCACACATTTTTAGTGAGACCCTGTTTCAAAATAAAAATTAAAAGGGCTTACAATATAGCTCAGCCAGGTGTAGCACTGCATGCCTGTAATCATAGCATGTGAAAGGCTGAAGTAGGAGGATCCTCAAGAGTTCAAGGCCAGCCTAGGTTCAAGGATAGCCTGAACTGTATAGTGAGACCCTGTCTCAAAAATAAAACAGAATGTACCTCAATCTCAAAGCCTTAGGCTCAATGTCAGTACCATACACAGACAGAATTTGATCCCTGTGTGAAAAATACAGTAGCAAAGGCAGACTACCTATTATATATATTATATATATATAATCTTCAATCTTAGCCCTAACACCAAAAGGATCCTTCTCAGAAACAAAGAGCATATGGTGACACTACTTCCTTACTAGAGATTGAACTCAGAACCTTAACACTGAGCTACATACCCAGCCCTTTTAATTTTTCAGATAGGGTCTCACTAAGCTGCCCAGTCTAAGTTCCAACTTGAAATCCTCCTGTCTTAGCCTCCCAGAATACTAGAATTATAGGTATGCACCACTATTCTCGGTTTAGTGTTCTCTTTTTGTAAATTGGAATTAAAGGAAACACTTGTAATAGTGATACAAATCACTATTTTTGTGTTTTCTCTTTAAATCACCTTAAAGTGTTCCATTATTTGTTAACTCTTTAAAAAATTGATTAGTGATTTATTTTTATAAGAATCTCAGGGGCCAGGGAGATAGCTCAGTAGAAAAAGTGCTTTCCTGGCAAGCACAAAGACCTGAGTTCAATCCCCTGTTCTGCCAAAAAAGAAAAAGAATCTCCATCCTCAGCTGGAGATTTGGCTCAGTGGTAGAATGCTTGCCTAGCAAGCTGGAAGCCCTAGGTTTAGTCCTCGGCACCAAAAAAAAACCCACAAAAACAAAAAAATCTTCACCCTCACCCTTGAAGAATTTACTCTTTTTTACCCAAGTCCTTGCCAGGCCTGATTTACTCTGTTGGTTTTTTTTTTTTTTTTTTTTTGGCAGAACGGGGGACTGAACTCAGGCCTTTGCACTTGCCATGCAAGCGCTTATTCTACTGAGCCATCTCCCTGGCCCCCTGATTTATTCTTACCAAAGGTTTATTTTAGCAGCTAGAGACGTAGATCAGTGGTAAGAGTGTTTACCTACAATGCATTAAGATCACATCTGATCCCCACAGCGCAAAAACAAATAAATTTTTTTTTTACTTTACAGATTCAACCATGTCTTTCCACTTCTATGATTCTTGGGAGACTGTGTTAGAGATACTGAAAATTCCCATAGGCATAAGAATTGAGAACTCTGTAAATGTTATCTTTCAAAAAACTTCCATTTTATCACTTCTTATTTTTTACCTCTATTAACTTTGTATCTAGATTAAGTTTTGTAATCTCTTCTTTCAGACTTGGATTACTTCTTCCTGGTGGTATAAACTTTGCTTTTTTGGAAGAATTCCCATGCAACTGACTTGGTGCTGCAGATCGCCTCATCTTCAGTAATACTGATCTGAAAAATACAGTAAACACAAGTCCTCCAGGAGTATTCTTCAAATTACCCCAGATGTAAAAATATCGTCAGTACAACCAATTCAACTATACTCTCTGTGTGATGCATTTATCACTCATACACGAAAGATTGAACTCAGGACCTCCGAGGTGCCAGGCAAGTACTTGAGCCTAAATT
The DNA here is from genome assembly GCA_004027165.1 of Ctenomys sociabilis. NCBI lineage: Eukaryota > Metazoa > Chordata > Mammalia > Rodentia > Ctenomyidae > Ctenomys > Ctenomys sociabilis. Next base: position 28,080 of record PVKA01020036.1, read on the forward strand.
ATAACTGCAACATATTATGGGAGGGGTGTTTGTTTGAGACAGTCTCACTATATAGTGCTGCCTGGCCTTAAACTCACTTATGTAACCCAGGCTGGCTTTGAACTCACAGCAATCCTCCTACCAAGTGCTAGGATTATAGGTGTGTGCCACCATGCCCAGCCCCGATGATATATATATATATATAATTTTTATATATAGATATATATATATAAATTATATATATATGATATATATATAAATTTTATATATATATATATATATATATATATATATATATATATATATAATTTTTTTTTTTTAACGGAAACCAGGATTGAACTCAGGCCCTTGAGCTTGCCAGGCAAGTGCTTATTCTATTGAACCATCTCCTCGCACCACCCCCCTCCTGCATGATATATCTTAAAAGAAAATAAGCCTGTATTAACCCTTAGAAAACATTCCAGGCATGGTGTTGCACACCTGTAATGCACACTTGGGAGTCTAAGGCAGAAGAATTTCCTGGAGTCCAAGGACAGCTTAGGCTAGATAGTGAGTTGAAGGCCAGTCTCAACTACATAGGGTCCACCCAAGGAAAACGGGCAGAACAACATAACAGCAACACATAGACAGCAAGAAGAACATGACATAGTGAGTTGAAGGCCAGTCTCAACTACATAGGGTCCACCCAAGGAAAATGGGCAGAACAATCTAACAGTAACACATAGATAGCAAGAAGAACATGACAACATCATGTAGTAATTAAGGACAGAGCTTTGAAGGCAAATGTTTGAACATAAATCTAGATACACAAGCATGTGACCTTGTATAGTTTACTTAACCTTTCTGAGTCTTTTTTTTTATGTATTTGGTATAGGGTTACAATATGCAGCTCAGACTTGTAGTGGTCCTCCTGTTTTCAGCTACCCCAGCGCTGGCATTACAGGCGTGTGCCAGCACGCCCAGGGAGAGGTAGGACCCTATAGCAAATAAGTCAATAAACACAAGATTTTCAAATTTAAATATAGGTTCAGGACCAGAACCTATGGGTTCACTGTGCAACCATCCGATTTCATAGGATGCAAGAATGTAACAAAACAACTCTACTAAGCAGCAACTCCCGTTCTGTTTCCGCTTTTTCTTGGGGAAGACAAGGTCTCACTACGTGATTCAAACTGGCCTCGAACTCACAATGATCCTCCTGCATAAGCCTCCCCAGTGCTGAGATTACAAGCGTGAGCCACCACACCCAGCTGTTTCAGCTTTTTGATTTCCATCCACATGAAGCAGTAATTATTTCACTTCACGCCTTAAATTTTCCATTGACTTTACAGTTAGGATACAGCTGCTTGCAAATCCTCCACAAGGTAATCAATAGAAGATTTCAGGAAGAGGATAAAGAAGGTGGGGGGAGCCTGACCAGTTTCTAAGTTAAAGCCCCTAAGGAAGGAGCCCCTCCTCACACACGGTTTCCACAGTCAACCCTCTGGGCCCTGGGGAAACAGTTTGCAGCGCAGAGAGTGAAAACGGCCCAGGAGACCCGGACAGCAGAGACAGGGCTCCCGGGCCGCTCTCACCACCCTGACCCCCAAGCCAGGCCGGCCGGGAGGCGTCCCTCGCACTTCACAGTACCGCTCCCGCCGCCCTCCTTCCCCCTCAACAGTCCCCTCTGGCGCCATTCCCAGTCTACAGGCTATCGCGGCCGACCGAGCCTTCTCGTCCAGGGACGCAACAGCGAGAATCTGACAGACTCTACAAGCCAACCAAAACAAACGGCGAACCGATAGACTGTCACTCTACCTTAGGCGCTCAAGATGCCCGCCTTCTCGCAGCCAATCGCGGACGAGGGGCCGCGCGCGCGCGCGCAATGCCTTTCCGCTACGGCGTCTCTTCTGGTCCAATCTGATCCGACGTTGACAAATTCCCGCGAGTGTACCTTTGAGTTTTTCTTCAAACGCTTCCAAGTTTGTTTACGATTTTCATTCCATCTCCAAAAATAGAAATTTGGTTCTACGGACACTGATGTGGCTGCTGAAGCTACAGACCTCACAGCCTACCTCGACTCGTAATAAAGAAGCTATGATTTGGTGTGGAAGTGCAGTAATGGAAATATGTGCATAGCAGAGGTATTATGCTATTCATTCCAGATATCGCTTTAGTGCCTCCCGCAAGATATTTTCCAAGCCCTGTGTTAAATTCTCAGAATGTAAAGATAAATAATGAACTCAGAAAAAGGGGACCACTTAAAAAAATCATTATCGGATTTTATGCAGGGAAATCACACCATTTAATGGGTACAGTTATTTACTGGTCACTCTCAGAGCCAGTCGGCCAGCCTAGAGAAATGTGCAATTAGAAAGGCGTGTTCGACCGACTGGCTGAAAGACACTAATTGAGTTTTATCCTACAGTTTGACAAACATTTTTTACAAATGTAGTCGGGCATGGTGATATCCATCTTTAATTTCAACACTCTCCAAGGCTGAGTCAGGAGAATGGCTAATTCCAGCCCAGCTTGAGCAATTGAGCAAGATTGTGGGTTTGTTTTGTTTCATTCTGTTTTGTTTTGTTTTGTTTTTTAAATACTGGGTATCAAACTCGAGACCTTGCACTTGCCAGGCAGCCACTTATGCTAACTGAGCTATATCTCCGGCCAAAAAAAAAAATTGTTTTTCAAAAAAGGACTAGAGAGTTGGGCATGGTGGCACATGCCTGTAATCCCAGCACTGGGAAGACCAAGGTAAGAGGATTACTGGGAGTTTGAGGCCAGCCCCAGCTACATAATGAGCTAAGGCCAGCCTGAACTGCATAGCTAGACTTTGTCTGAAAGAGGAGGTGAGGGGCTAAAAATGTAGCTCAGTGCAAAGGCCTTGGAAAGATTGTTCAGTACCACAGAAAATAACAATAAATCAATTTTTTTCAATTTTTATTTTTATTTTGTGTGGTACCAAGGATCAAACTGAGGACCTTGTGCTTGCCAGGCAAGCACTTCCACTGAGCTATCTCCCCAGCCCTTAAGTCACACGTTTAATGAAAATGTGAGAACTCTTATGCTACTAGTAGGAGTGTAAATACATATAGCTATTTAATAAATGCGTAATTTGACAGCATCTAGTAAAACGAAAAAATGTATATGTTTAAAGAGCTTTTACCCTGGGCATTTTGACCAGTGCTAAAGAGACATTTTGTGAGTTAGGCATTTGGTAACTCCTGGGACTATAGTCACAGAAATGGAATCTGGGACCTGCTGAGGTTTGGTGCCCTGGGAAACAACACTACTCACTTCTTTGGTTTTAGGGGGACACAAGAAATAAAATGGCTAGGAAACAAAGCAGTCCTCTGAGAGTCTGGGAACTACAAGTCCAGAAATCCTAAAATAGATTTGGCCATTTACTCCCTCTTCACTCATACCATCTTTCCCCCTCTCCCCTCAGGGCCAGGGATGGAACTCAGGACCTTGCATTTTCCCTGCAGGCACTTACACCACTGAGCTATATCCCTAGCCCTTACATAGCATCTTTTTTTTTTTTTTTTGTCTTTTTGAGACAGGGTCTCACAGCTCAGGCTGGCCTTAAGCTCATTTTGTAGCTCAGGCTGGTCCCGAACTCACAACAATCTTCCTGCCTCAGCCTCCCAAGTGCTGGGATTACAGGCATGTGCCACCACACCCAGCTCTTACATACCATCTTAAACAAGAGACCCTGTCTCATGGCCTGCTCTCCTCCCTACCTTGCTCTATAGTATTTCTTCACACTTTCCACTCACTTCATGTACTTGTTTGCTGTCTCTTCCTCTCAGAAGCGAGCTGTAGGGGAACAGGCCTTTCTTGTGCCTGTATCTCTAAAACAGTTTCAGTCTCATAGAATGCACCCATTAAACTGCACAGTGCTCAGGTCTGTCATCCCACACCTTTGGAAGACGAAGGCAGAAAGATTCCAAGTTAACTTTTGCTTGGGTGATTTAGCAAGACCTGTCTTGAATTTTAAAATGGCTTGGAAAGCACTCAGTATGAAGACCCTGGGCTCAATCCCTGGGACTAGGGGACTGTTCCAAGCAGATGACTGCAACCCTGGATTCCACACCAAGGATGGCATCCAAGTCCTGCAGGATTGCTCAGACTTGGGTCCCTGGACTCCACCTGCAGTCTTGAATTCTGAAGGAGGCCTGGGCCGAACTGATGATTTGTATTGCTAATGAGTGCAGGGATATTGCAGACTGCCAGCTTAGGCCAAGGCCCCTCAAAATAACAAAATTGAATTGTTCCATGTTCTTACACTCATTAAGTATCTTGGGGCCAGGGAGATGGCTCAGTAGAATAAGCGCTTCCCTGACAAGCACAAAGGCTTGAGTTCAATCCCCGGTTCTGCCTAAAAAAAACTGTAAGTATCTTGTTTACAAGATTGTTCCTTTCATTCTATTTCAAGTTTCCTCCTGTTTCAAAAGTTGAGGGACAAGATAGCTCAAGCACTTGCCTGGCAAGCGCAGGGTCCTAAGTTCAATCCCTGGTACCACAAAAAAAAAAAGCTGAACACACAAGATTCTCAAGGTATAATCTAGTTCTATATTCACATCTTGTAGGTTTTTCCAGGAATATTCACATTAAAGGACTAATCTATCTGGACCTGCTAATGATTCACACACAAAAGTAACTAATAGCAGTTTTTAAATGAAGCAACGTTTCAGTGCCCCCCCCCCCTGGGAAATAAGCACAAATCACTCTCAGTTCCTTGTGCCACTGATTTAAGCTTTGTTCTCAAACATATTCTGCATCTTCCAATAATGTGGGATTTTTAGTTTTTTGTACTAGAAATCAAACTCAGCCTCACGCTTGCCAGTCTCTGTGCCTAAGCTACATCCCAGCTCTGTTTGTTTTTTCAGACAGGGTCTTGCTATGTAGCCCAAGCTGGCCTCAGACTCACGGCGATCCTCCTGCCTCAGCTTCCTGAGTACTGTCATAACAAGCCTGTACCACCACACCCAGCTCCCATTAATTTATAAATACCACTCAAAAACTTCTAAAAATTCAAAACTTACATAAGTCAAAACCGTCTTGCAAATAATACAACCATTTTACCAAAATATGTTTTATAGGGGCTGGCAAGATAGCTCAGTGGGGGCCAGGGAGATGGCTCAGTGTAATAAGTGCGTCCCTGGCAAGCTCAAGGGTTTGAGTTCAATCCCTGGTTCCACAAAAAAATAAAATAAAAAAGATAGCTCAGTGGTCTAAATGCCTGCTTAGGCAAGGTGAGGCAGGGACAGGGAACTGTGGTTCAATCTCTGGCACCACATGCCATGACAGCCCCGCCCTCACGGCAGGCTGAACCACCCCCCCCCAAAAAATATGTATTTTATAGAATGACAAACTCATCTATTTGGTTCCCTTCTGAAGTGAGCACAATGTTAGTTTTCCAACTCCATTTCTATATGACAAATTCATTAGGCTCAGTAACATTTAGTCTAAAAGGTAGATTCTTACCTGCCCAAGATAAAAGGTAATTAGGAATTAGCCAATTGGATTTTTAATCTTGTTCCTTCCATGCATGATGGCACCATAAGTTATTCCCCAGAACTCCAGAAGCTGAGCCAGGATTGCTGTGAGTTTAAACTCAGCCTGAGCTACATAGCAAAATCCTGCCTCAATAAAAAAAAAAAAAAAAAAAAAAAAATACCTTTAATCTAAATTCTAGCTTCTTGCAACTATAAAATTAGGATTAAACCTCCTTTGCCAGATTGTTCTACTGAACAAGAGTTGATCAATATGGATTCATTCTCTTCTGATATATCTAAGACTTTTAAGTTACTCATGTCATTTTCAACTTTCCTGGTGTTAACTTGCTTATACACTGATAAACTGTTATCTTGGCTGACCTGCATTGCATCTAAAATATAAATGGCAGAAACAGTTCTGACATTTCTCAAAGATTACATTCAGTTTAATGCTTTAAATTAATGACCCTTAAATTATTTATCTACATTAAGTCACATGCTCTCTAAGAAGGTTACTGTCAGGCATGCTGGTGACATGCCTATAATCCCATCACTCAGGTGGCTAGGGTAGCAGGATTACTGAGTTGGAGGCCAGCCCGGCTACACAGTGAATTCACAATCAGCATGAACTACATATCAAGAGCTTGTCTCAAAAAAAAAAAAAAAAAATTGGGAACTGGGGATACAGTTCACCAGCACAGCATCTGCCTGGCAAGCACAAGGTCCTAAATTCAATTCCCAATACAAAAAAAAATTAAAACTAATTACTTAAAAAAACATTTTAAATGCTTTTTACTCATATTTGTATCAGATATTAGGGACAAATTTCTAATTCTACCTAATATGTAAGGTCCTCTTGGTACTATGGGCCGCCAGTCTATGCTCCTCAAGACCTGTGTTTAAGCTCTCGCCCCAATGTGACACAGGAGCTGGGCACTCTGGGAAGTAATCAGTTCCAATCAGATCCTAAGGGGAGGACACTTAGGACTACATGCCAGAAGAAAGAAAGACCAGAGCAGTCCCTTTCCTCGAGCATGTACTGAGGGGAATCGCACAGGCACACAGCTGGGCAACCTTGATAGAACCCACTCAAGCTGCAGCTTAAGCCTGGCCTTCTAGAGCCTTTAGTACTGAGAGTCTCTTGTGGCTCAGCCCATGTAACCTATGGTACTTTGCTAAAGCAGCATGAGCAGATTAAGACACCAGGCTTTGCAAGGCCACAAGTTATGAAGATCTCCATTACTTTTGACTTTAGAGCTGATGTTATTAAGGTGTTTTTTTAATGAACAGATTTTTTTTTTTTTTTTTTTTTTGGTGGAACCAGGGATTGAACTCAGGCTCTTGCACTTGCCAAGCAAGTGCTTATTCTACTGAGCCATCTCCCTGGCCCCATGAATAGATTTTTTTTTTTTTCACCCACAGAGAACTCACCAAAACAGTGATGAAAGGATCGAATAAAACTCATACACTTACTTTTCAAGAGTACTCTATATTTTACACCAATTATATAGGCTCAGTGTGTTATGACATACCTTGGGGACAATATAGCTACTTTGTCAAAGTTAGAAGCTTTATTTCTAAATATAAAGTCCAGCTTTTATTAGATGTTTCTAATTCTCAAAATTACAGAATTAAGAGATGTCTCATTTTAGACTTTAAATAAATATATAATAAAATAACATCAGTAGGTTCAAAGCTGAAACATAAAGTAAGTTTGTACTTCTTTCTAACATAAAGAAGTATTTTTGATTTTGGTACAGCTATGGTTACCAAACTGTATACCAGGGCACCTTGGAAAAGGAATCACCAAATATTTAAAACTTTTGAGGAAACATAGCAATACCTGATGGACACCACAGACTACTAATGCGAGGTAGTTTACATTTTCCACATTAGATAACATTGTATTCCTTGTTGTAACAGTGTATCTTTGCAAAACTTTCAACAGTTTGACAAAAATCACTGTGAAAATAGCATAGTGAAGCAGGAAAGGAAACTGAATCTAAGGTTTTGTACAGTGTCCAAAGATATTAGTAGTGATGAAGTGATAAATTAAACTGCTTAGATCTGTTTTAATAAACAGAAATTCTAAGTATTTCTTTTGGCCTGTATATGCCATGAAAAATTACTGAGACAGTAAAGGATAATATGGGCTTAAAGATTGGAAACATCTGTGGCATAGCAAGAAATATACAAAAGAAGTTATTTAGTTTTTCTTTCTACCTAGAAATTTTCTAAATAAATAGTCATACAAAAAGAGGAAAAATATATACAAACATACATACAAAGTTTGGATTTTTATTGAAATCTCAAGTTAGGTATCAAACAAAATCTGCTTTCTTCAGATAAAAATATTTTCTCAGATGTCTCCAGATAATAGCTAAGTCTAAATTGGTCCTCCAATGTCTCGTTTTTATTGTCCTCATGAAATGTCTGTGTACACTTAGGCTGTTCCCAAAGCACTTTATCGTGTAAAGGACCGTACATGACGACCTCTGCCACTGCCTCCACTAACAAACTTCCCTCTGGAACCTCCACTGCCACTGTTTGCACTGGCCCAGGAAGGTCCAAGTCCCCCACGACCTCTGGAAGCTCGATCCCGCGGGCTTGGTCGGTAGCCTAAAAAGAAACAGTACAATTTTACTTCCACATCCTTTCCCACTACATAAATAGTAATCTACAACACTGATCTTGAAGCAAGAATTACTTGGCTTTTTAACAATTCATATAAAACTTGGTGAGTGTGATAAAGATTAGTGAATTAGTTTTTTTTTTTTTCAGAACCAGGGATTGAACTCAGGCCCTCATGCTTGCCAGGGAAGCGCTTATTCCACTGAGCTGTCTTCCCAGCCCCCTAGATATTTCAAAGTATAGGCTACACAAAAGTATGTAAGATTACAGCAAAGTATACGATATATAAAAGTATATACTAAATAAAACTGTGATGAAAATCATTTAAAAACAAAGCTATCCCTAATGAGAACCCTGAAGTTGATATAGTAATGTAGTTTTTTAACAAAACATATGTACTTATACCCACAACAGAGTAAACAAAACCAATAAGATGACAGGTTATCAGAATATAATGTGATTTAAAAAGTACCCTCAGGATTAGTTTTCAGTACTGAAACATAGCACACACTATGAAACTGTTCAGATTATACAAATAGTTCACAATCTAAAAATCTGATGATTCAAACTTGACGGTAGAATTATCAGTCAATATTTTTAAACTCCCTCTTGCCAGTGAGTCTATATCCACAACACAGACCAGTCTGAACAGAAGGAGCACATCCACAGCAACGAGGGGTCCATACCTGCAGAGCTGAGTGGCCGCAGCGGAGGCAAAGGGCCCCTGTTGAAGTTGCTCTGGCCCCCTCGGCTTTCACTGTAGCTGCCTCGAGGGGTACTCTGAGCACTCCAGCTAGAGCCTCTCGCTCCTTCCCGACGACTGTAGTTCCCTACACACAAACAACACAAGAAATTCATGTTCTTTACTGCCTGGACTAGATTAAATAGGATTGGACAGGTTTCTCTTAATCTTCAAAATTAGTGGATGGGAAACAAATTCTATAAACTGAATACAATACATAATGGAAGTCTCAAAGTGGTTAACAGAAGAGATTCTAGAACCAGACTGCTAGAGTTTAAATACTGTTTCTGCTACCTCACTTACGTGTCCTGGCCAGCTCAATGACAATCTTCTCCTTGGTAAAGTGGAGTACTAGAGATCTTATGTGGTGGGTGTGAGGGTACTATATATAGTGTTTAAAACAGTTCCCGACACCCCTACGTAAGTGTCTGACATTAATGCAAGCTATTCTCTTTACTCCCACCCTCCTAAAACAGCAAGCAAGAATAAAGGTATGTTATCAATCCCTCCAGGAAAATATAATTTCTCTTTGTCTAATATTGTTTAGACAAGATATCATGTCTGCATCTTGTCCTCTGAATAACTACTATAAGGACAACAAGCAATGTATTAATTACTGTATATTTTAAAACTATTTCATTGCTATCTTTTTTCTCATTAAAATGAATAAAATTCAAAAACAGAAAAATAATTTCTCTAAAATAAGGTACTTTCTAAAATCTTGAAATAACTTTAAAACAGATTAAATATAACATTAAGAAGCAAACAGATAGGAGAATCAATGGTGAACTACACAGAACAATCTTAAGGGAAATGGTGAGAAGCATAGCTGCAGAGTATCTACAGATACTGCTTAGGAAGGATAAAAAAATTCTCACCGTAAAAGTGAAATTTTAACCTCCCACTCCAAATTGGGGACGGGTGATTGAGACAGGTTATGTAGTTCAGCCTGGCCTTGAACTCAATACATACCTAGCTGACCTTGAACTTGTGACAATTCCCTTACCTCAGGCTCCCCAGTGCTGGGATTACAGCCATGTATCACTTGGCCCAGAATTTCTTTTGAACTCATAGTTCAAAAAGCATAGTATAATCAAAGGTTAATTTTAAAAAGTTTTTCCCCATATTCAAAGAGTACTTTGCAAAAAGTACTACACTACTGGTTTAGTATTGGTCTACAATCAGCTCAACCATAGTAATACTATGTATTTTGAGTTTTTCTATGTCACTCATTTATTTTTATATTTCCCTATTTTTTTTCCTTGAACCCCAAAATGAACTACCTTATGCTTGCCAGCCCTCTGCACTATATAATCAGCCCCATATTCTAAATTAGAATTAGAAAATACAAATAAACACTTACCTTTAGAAGCAGGTGGTGTAAAAAACCTATTTTGACTGTGAAAAGCACCGCGTCCTCCTCGATTGCCTGAAAATCCACCACGAGAAGAAATCTTCTGTGATACCTTGAGTGGCCGTTTTGGTGGGGGTATTCCATCTTGGGGGACCACTTCTTTACTTTCAGCTGCAACAAAGTCATCCACATGCATAGAAGGTGGTCTACTTGTGTTCTGTTTTCTCTGACGAAAAATATCATGGGGTCGTATGCCCTGTCCAAATCCTCCCCTGCCCCTTCCTCTTGGTGGTGGCACAACATGAGCTCGTTTGGCAGGTTCAATGTACTCAGATTTTCCACTATTAAAACAAAAACACTCCATGAAAACATTTTTTTCTCATATTCCCAATGAAAATATAATAGTACTTACAATATTGAAAACCAGATTTCATTTTTTCTTATTCCAACTATTAATTTTGCAAATATCTATATTACTTTCTTGTGTAAACAGCAAGCAAGCTAAAAACGATACATTGTACTGATGACTAACCATTTTAAAAACAATCCAGTTCACTTATTGTTCAAACATTTCAAACTTTGATAACAAACAATATAACTGAAGCCAGGGGTAGCCCAGTAGTGAAGCACATGCTTAGCAAGTGTGCAGCCTGGGCTTCAATCCCTAGCGCCTTTTTGAGCTGGGATCAAACCCAGGACCTCATGCATGCTAGGCAAGTGCTCCACCAAGCTACAGCCCTAGTCCCAAAATTATTATCTTAAAAAAATTCAAACAACATTCAGGATTTAAGTGCTATATTGATAAACTTCTGCTTTATCAGTTCTGCATATACCTTAAAATACACAAATAAGATCTTCAGTGGAATAATTTTACCTTGAAGTTATAAAGGTTTCATGCTTATGTTTTCCAAGTTTGAATCCTTTAGTAGTCTTAGTTCTCCCTGGAGATGATGGCTCTGACAGAAACGACCGCTCCAATTCTGAGTGCAGATCAAAATCACTACAGCATCTTTCAGAGAGTTCAATCAAATCAACCTTTACCTGCAGGGGTAGAAATGAAACAAAATACATCTGTAATGTAACTTTTAAATTAATGTAACATTTGACTAAGAACTTTTTATTACTTACATATTATACTGAACTCCCACAGTAAATAAATTCTTTGTACGTTACAATGACTCCCACAATAAATAATTACAGGTTTACTTCTCTCCTTGATCTTTCCAGAAAGCAGAATCATTGGCAGTTAATAGCAGTAACCAGGGCCAGGAAGATAGCTCAATACAATAAGCACTTGCCTGGCAAGCATAACGGCCTGAGTTCAATCCCTGGTTCTGCCAAAAAATAGCAATAACCACAGTAACAAAAATCTTAAGATTTCAACTACTTTTTATTTTTGGTTGTGTCCTTCTCAAAGCAGGGCTGTAAATGCAGAGGTTTGGTAGGGCACTCAGGCTTTCCCCATATAAATTAATACTCTGAAACTTCCAGAACATCTCCAAAGCAGTCTGAAAGTAACATATTATACCATCCCTGGTACAGAAGCCATTTGTTATGAAAGAACTCTATTAAAAATTACTGAGCATTCTAGAGGCTATTAACTGAGCATATGACATAAACACAATATTGCACTGTTACTGAATGGACCTCAATGTCCACATAATATGCAAACTACTATCGTGCTGATAATATACAAAGAAACAAACACAAACATCAGTAACTTTTTTCTGAATATTTAGCAGTACAATCCTTTACCAAGTCGAGATCTGTATCAATCTCCTCAGCCTGAAATGGAGTGAACCACATAGATTTCAACTGTTCATCCATGACGTCAGCCAGTACATATGCGGTCCTACAACACAGAAAGTATTTGGTGAAAAGTGGAATCTTAAAATCAAGCATTTCACCTTATCATCTAAATACAGTTAAAAATATCTGTTGCTAAAATATTACTAAAATTAGTCTTTATAGACTACAAAAGCTATTCAAGAATTAAGCATTCTTAAAAAAAAAAAAATTTAAAGAGGGCTGAGGAGATGGCTCAGATGCCTGGCAAGTGCAAAGGCCTGAGTTCAATCCCTGGTTCCACCAAAAAAAAAAAAAAAAAAAAATTAAGAATTCTTGGGCCAGGGAGATTATCAGTAGAATAAGTGCCTGCCTGGTAAGCACAGGGTCCCAAGTTCAATGCCTGGTACTGCAAAAAAAAAAAAAAAAAAAGCATTCTTAAAAGCCTGTAACTTGGGCCAGGAATATAGCTCAGTGGCATAACACTAGCCTGGCCAAATGCAAGATTCCCAGTACAAAAAAAAAAAAAAAGCAAAACCCAATTAACTTAAACTGGGCACAGCAGCATAACCCTGTAATCCCAGTACTGTGACAGGCTGAGGCAGGAGGATTCTAAGTCTTAGTCCAGCTTAGGCAATTTAGTAAGACTGTCTCAAAATAAAAAAGGCCTGGGAATGTAGCATCTGGCAAAGGCCCTGTGCTAAATTCCAAGTAACACAAAAAACAAGTCAACTGAACATTAATTTGAAAAATAATCCTACTACAAAAAATTTTGATTGGACCAGTGTGAATGCTCAATGGAATAAGCACCTACTTAGGCAAGCACAGGGACCCAGTTTCAATCCCAGGCACCATATGCAGTGCCAGCTTCACCCCTAGGTAGTGCACACCTGTAATCCCTACCTACACTGGGAAGGCTGAAAATAGGATCATTAGGAGTCCTAACCACTAGACCACCAGGGAGCATAAACCACAAAGTCAAAGTAGGAAGGCTAGTCTTCTTTTTTTTTTTTTTTTTTTTTTT